>ML682067.1:10705914-10732936 GCA_007922195.1 Podocnemis expansa
CCCCCGAACTGCCCCCACATTGCCCCATCCCGTAACCTCCTCCAGCCTTTCCCTGCCCCAACCCCTGATGGTTAAGTAAATAGATAGTTTGGCACTTATTCGTGGTTTTCAGTGGTTTTATTGGGGGTAGTAGACAGTGTGGGTGAATGGGTGGGGGCTGGCTGTGGGGAAACGGGGGAGAGGGTGGTGTGGGGCAGGGCAGGCCTGGCCCTCAGACTTCCTCCTCGGCGAAGGCGGCCCGGAGTGCATCGCGCATGGACATGGCTCGCTGGGACAGCTGCTCCCGTGTGGGCACAGGTTGGGGTTCCTCATAGTCTCTTACAACGACTTGGGCCTCAACTTCCCATGCTGGTGGGATGGGCTCACCCCACTGCTCGCAGTAATTGTGGAGGGCCACGCATGCGGTGACCACTTGGGGCAGTGCCCTTTCTGCGAGGTGGAGGCGGGTGAGGCGGCACCTCCAGCGGGCCTTGAGATGACCAAATGCCCGCTCCACCACCTGGCAGCAGCGGGTCAGGCAGCGATTGAAGATCTGCCAGGAGGGATCAAAGGACCCTGCATACAGCCACATGAGCCATGGCCACAGGGGGTAGGCCGCGTCCGCCAAGATGAGGACGGGCACCTCTACTCCCCCAAGATCGATGTTGTGAGGAGAGAAGAAGGTGCCTGCCTCCATGCCTCAGTAGAGGGCAGAGTTCTGGAGGACCCTGGCATCATGGGCCCTCCCTGGCCATCCGAAATAACAGTTCTGGAACAGGCCCCGCTGGTCCACAAGGCCCTGCACAATGATGGAGTGGTACCCCTTCCTGTTGCGGTACTCGGCGGCCCTGTGCTCCGGGGCTTGCACAGGGATGTGCGTGGCATCGAGGATCCCTGCACAATTGGGGAAGCCAAGGGTGGCCATGCCTGGGATGGTGTCCTGCAGCTCCCCTTGTCTCACCAGGTGTTGCAGCACAACCTGGTTGATGGCCCTGGTGACCTCGACGAGGATGTTCCCGGTGGTGGACCTCCCAACACCAAAGAAGTGCGCCACTGACCTGGGGGACTTCGGAGTGGCCATCTTCCAGAGGGCGATGGCCACTCTTTTGTCCACGGGGATGGCAGGCCTCATGGGGGTGTCCCTGCGGTGCAGCAGTGGGGCAAGTCCTGTGACCAGGAGGCTGAAGCTGCCCTGCTCATGCAGAAGTTCCGTCTCCAGTCGTCGTCCCCCCAGGTGCACAGCACGACCTGCTCCCACCAGTCTGGACTGGTCTCCTGGGCCCAGACCTGGCAAGGCACAGAGGGGGGCAAGGGCAGTAGCTCTGCCCTGTGGACGAGGTAGATGAAAGCCTCGGGCAGAGGCTGGGCACCCTCTGGGTCTGCAAGCAGGGTGTCCCACATGAGCAGGACACTCTGCAGGCGGTCAGAGGGGCTTGCTGTCGCACAGTGCTGTCTGGGCAACCGGGCAATGTCCATTGCTTGCCGAGTGCTGCTAGCCAGAGTGGACAGGGAAGTGAGGTCGGGGCCAGCTTTTATGGGATTGGCTACCAACATGGCTGCCGACATGGCCCAGGGAGGCAGCCATGTTGCCACACCTCCCATGGTGCCCTGCCCCTGAAGCGAAATAGCAAGTCCACAGTGTGGACATGCTATTTCAATTCCCGTTTTTTTCCTTATTTCAAAATAGTTTTTTGCTATTTCGAAATAAGTCATTTCGAAATAAGGCGTTATTTTGAAACAGCTTGTTTTGAAATGACCTGTTTTGAAACAAGCCCTTGTGTGTGGACATAGCCACAGTCTTTAAAGCAGGCTGGTCTCCCACTTCTTGTATGTTACTGCTATTGGTGGGGAATTTGCTTCCACTCCATTGCTGTTTTCGCTTTGTTGGCTGGAGTCCTGTTGGTCCTCTGGCTTGCTCAGCTACCTCATTTCTTCTGACTGTCCCACATCAGACCAGCTGACGGCTGAGGCTCTTTCTAAAACCTCCCAGTCCTGGCCTTAGCCCAACATGTAGGAGTGTTCTCCTGGCTGTCTGATGCTGCTCCTCAGCTTTCTTCAACTTACTCTCTACCACTGTTCTGATTCTGTAGCTATCTTATAGGACCTGTGTGTACTGCACTGCCTTTTGCTATTGTTTTGTGTGGCTATTTACTGGTTAAACCCAGACCTGCTCATCTGACGTATGCAAGTTATTTTGAGTAACTTCTGTACCTCACTTTGAATGCCACCGAAAAAGAAAGCAGGCTGAGTAGACCTGCCCTAAGTGTGCAAATTTCCCACTCTACTGCTTAACAATGGTGACTTCTCAAAGGAAGCCGAGCCTCAGTTCTACAGCCCATCAGCCCTTGTGCTCGCCTACTATCTGGTCCCTGGGAGGATGTAGTGTAAATGATCCACCATTGCCAGGCAGGGATCCCTTCCTAATTGTTTTGCCTTTGCTGTCTTTATTGCTGACCGTGCCTTAGCATTATTTTGTAGTTATGCAGAAGACTTCTTGTGCTCAAATTCCCATTTGGTGCTGAATCAGTTGAATATTGCTGCAGCATACTCAGGCCATCTGTTTGAGCATATCATGGCAGGGAAGCCATACCATGCAAAAGCACATCTTCAGTTTCCTGGTTATAGTTCTTGTCCAAGCATGGCCCAGAAACTGTAGTACTAATCTATCATGATCTGATATTTGCTGTCTTTAAAAGTGAACAGGTCTGTTTCAGTCTTTTACCAGGATCAGGCTGAGATTTTGTGAAGCTGTAGGTTCCTTCCATCATTGATCTCTATATTCTTTGCACACCTCATTCTGTTCCATGGAGATTCTCAACTGGGCATTCATGCCTGGTCAGTAGGTATACTTCCTGGCTCATGCCAGGCATTCTTATATACTTAGGTGTGAAGAATGTATCCATCTAATCATGTCAGATCTTAAATCTACCAGGATTACTGCTCAGTAACTTTTAAACAATAACCTGTTTTGTCCACACAGCTCAGCCCTCACCTGCTAGTAGTGTATTACCTACTCTGGCACTGGCTCCTGGAGATCTGGGCAACCTTGGACTATGAATCATTTTAATGATTCTGTAGCACTTTTAAAGACTAACAAATTTATTTATCTAATGTGTTTTCATGGAAGAGATCTCACCCTGACAAAGTGTAATCTCTCCCACAGAAACTCATGTGATAAATACGTTTTTTAGTCTTTAAAAGAGCCACAAGACTTCTTGTTTCTTTTAATGAACTAGACTAACATGGCTACCCCTTTGGGCTTAATTACTAACTATAACACTCTACCCTGTGGGATGCTTTGTTGGATTACCTGGAACCTCTCACTGGATATGTGAAGTTACAGTAGCATGGTGATAAATAATCTGTTCTGAAGAGTCATTCAGGTTGTAATCTGGAAGGTATGCTCTGCTCAGGGTATGTGCCAGCAGTGTGGACTTTCTTGGCAGCACATTATCCTCACCTCATAGTAGTGGAGACTGGAAGAGAATTACATGTGTTGTAGTGACTTGGGTGCAAACAGCAGTGGCTTCTTCTGGATGCCTTCTCATGGCTTGTGATCAGACTGTATGCTCTCTACAAATGTGAACTGAAAGAGTCGTTCCATTCGAGAAAGCACGGTCAGGAGTAATTCTTCTGTCCTAGCAGAGCACTGACAATAATTGAAGCATATTTTCATGGTTTTATCAGTTTCTAGGATTTTCAAAAACAACTGTTGTTCTTTCATTGCAAAAGTGGGTGGATACAGAAGACTATGGTAATAGAAATGTACCCTCCCTTGCTGAAAGGAGGAGCCTAATAGTGAAACATCTCTCTCTTACACAGTTTGACAAGTTGCTCTTCGAAGAGTAATCACAGAATATGGAATATTACTAAAGACACAGGCTATTTAACAATATTTGCAAAATAGTATTGTGCATTCAAGAGGCTCCACCTTAATGGAAAGTAAAAACATGGCTTGGAACACAGAATCCTGTGTCTCAGATAATTCTAGTATTTTCAAACAAGGTAAGGAAAAGGTTTGTTAAACATTCATTCCATTTTGTTCCTTTAAAATGACTTTCTTTCTCTTATTTTAAAGAAATGCATCTATCATGGTGATCACAGTGATTAATACACACATATACAAATATATATATAGCTTTTTTAAAGAAGTAACTTTTGCTTCAGTTTGGCAAATTTTTAACTATCCAACTATCATAGCTTATGTCTACTGTATAGGATTTGATTTACTATAATTCTCAGATAAATCGATAATCTCACTGCTTAGTGAAAGAAGTTGTTTATATTGTGGGTTATCTGCTACCACATTAAAAAACCTAACAAAAGATTTGAGAATAACAACATATGCTCATTTAATATCCTAGGCAAAAAAAATTATATTATGCATTGTTCTATTTATGCTAACAGATATAAATCCTGAATGTATAATTTGCTGAAAGCAGTTGAACTTAAAATATGAAATGTTCAGCTTTAACAGTTCATTTTATTATAGCAACTCGAACCAGGAAAAAACAAGATTGTACCAAATGATTAATAACTGAAAAGGTAAGAGGTTACAGTGAACGAGCATTGAAGACTATTTTTGATAATATATTTATAAAAAAAACTATTGATATCTCTTTTATTTGTTTTATAAAACCATGTAGAAAATTAAACTAACAAGATAAAGTATTTAAAGCATATACAACTAATAAGAATATTATGATTTTATGCATAGAGAGTAATACAGAAAAGGCACTGATGGAACAGCACAACACAACACCACAAACTAGCTATTCAGCCTACTGTAAGCAACACAAGGCAGGTTCATATATAGTCATGAATGACCAGCTAACACTTTGGGAAAAAAGCAGTCCATGAATTCATGAATGCCCAGGTAACACAAAGACAAAGAAAGCAATTAATTTTAAATCCTATCATTTATTTTAAGGAACAGCAGGAAAAAGGAGAAAATTGACTGAGATTCACTGAGTCTTGCCTAAATTATATAAATTGCTTGTGATATAATGTCTTTCTGTAACGGGATTTAATTTTTCAATAATATAGACTCAAATTAATCCATAATGTAATTTCACTGAATCAATAATGTTTCATCAGAAAAGAACATGGTCCACAGTACAAAATTATTTATACAATATGATATTTTGGGGGAAAGACTGGCCCTAGTCTAATGGAATACAATGTTTGCCCAATATCTTATGTCAGATGCCTGGTCAATGGTTGTTTTGATGAGTTGAAGCCAAAAATTAACTGTGAATTGGCAAAATTCATTTCAGTGATGTAATATTAACCTCTTGACTCAAAACACAAGTTTAATAAATCTTTTTTTTTAACCTTGAATTCTACTAAGTGCAAAAATTTGGAGTCCAAGGCAGGTACAGAAGCCAAAGGAGATTCAGTTATCTCACTTTTTGTAGCTTGCCAGAATATGTAAGAGATGTTCCCTGAATGGAAAGAAGTAGAGCCCAAGAGTTCTGAAGCACTGAAGGCAAACCAAGAGATTAAGTAGCCTACCTGTTACAAGCAATATAACTCAAGCCACAATTCAGCTAATTTACACCAGGTGAAGATCTAGCCTTATATGTATTTAATTCAGCAACCTGATTTCTTTTAGAAACTGAAGCCTCTAACAGCTTGTAACTATTCATAGCCAGGGAAAGGAGCTGCCAGAATTCTACTCCATATTTCTTTCCGACCCTAAGAAAAGACTTGATGCCAGTGAGAAGACATGGAGATTAATCCAAAAAATTGGTCACATTTTTTAAACTTACAATGCTTTTCTGTTGTTTTGCAGTCTAGCACACAATCAAAGGATGGGTAAATGCTGCTCTGTACATTATAAAACTTGAAGCCCATGTGAATAGGAGGTCAATTCACCTTTGCATCTCACCAATTCAGGTCTGCTTCAAGGGTCACTGTGGCCCTGGAGTGACTCAGACTTCTGCTGGGTGCTTACAGTATATTCTAATACCTATCCAATCTTCAAATCATAAGTATTTGCTTCATTTTGGGATGCTCCATCATTTAATTTGTCATCTGCTTCTACTCGTTCTTCCAGGCCATCTCCATCAAAGGCTGACTCTGGACAACTGAAAAAATATGTTCAGTGACTCCAGAATATGTTTTAACCCTAGAGGTCAATCCTTCCTTGTTGAAGTTAAGAGCATCACACAAATTGACTTCAGTGAGTGAAGGACCAGGCACTAACAGCATATGCAACTGCTCACTAGCCATAGAAGGATTTTTCATGCTTCTGTTGCTCACTGTTTTAGTCACTGCACTAACAACTTCCTTTCCTTGTGTCACCATTAAGTGTTATTTATGGATTAATAATACATGGACTCACCCTTGGACAATTCAATCTATGGGGGACAAAGTCTCATAACTCACATGTGCAATGGGATAGCACTAAATTGGAATTTGACCTAATCAAATCCTCTGAATTGTGTTACTCTGGTGGTGCTTGCTGGGAGATCAGTAAAGGAAAACCATTTCAGTGGCTAAGGACTGGAAACCAGGGTCAGAAGAAAGAACTCTACAGTAGTGTGGGACAGACAGGCACATGCAGAGGGTAGCAGTGTGTGTTGGAGAAAGTTTGTGGGTTGAGGGGATGAAACTGAAAAACAAAAGTATTCTCTCCAATCAGTTTCAGAGAGATAGCCATGTTAGTCTGGATATAGGAAAAAACAAGGAAAATCCTGCTGTACTTTAAAGGCTAACAAATTTCTTCAGGCATAAAATTTTGTGGGCTGCAGCCTACTTTGTCAGATGCAACTGACAATAAATAAATTTGTTAGTCTTTTAAGTGCCACCAGACTTCTTGTTTGTTTTGGTCAGAGTATCTTGACTTGAAAAGTATTTAGCAACAACTGCAATTTACAACAAAATATTATCAGTATAAAAACCATACTGTGAAATATACACAGTGCTACACACTGTACCAGGTGTGGCCAAACCACAGGTCAGTATAGGTAACATGTGGCTTGTGGAGCACTCTATGCCCAGCCCACCCACCCCCCTCCATCCTCCATCTCTGCTTACCAAACTGGGATAGGGAACTCAGGGCTTCTGCCCTGTGCTGGAGCTACAGGCCTCCAGAGGGAGACTGGGGGCAGGTCTCAGGGCTTCAGGACTGTGGGAGGCACCTGCCAGGGCTTCAGCTTCACTCCTGCTGAAGTTCTGGCAGGCATGTCCCATGGTGCAGAATCCATGAGCCCCACCATCCTGCCACAGGGTTGGAGCCCTGAGGCCTGGCAGGCACACCTACAACTCTCAAATTCATGAAGACTGTTGTAGCAGCTTGGAGGGTCCATAAATTTGACCGTATGCTATTTCACTAGGGTCAAAATCACGATTTGCCTACCTATGTCTCCTCACTCTTCCTCCCCTCACTATTTCATACAAAGTGAAAGGAATTAGGCTTTGCACAGGCAACACTACAGTGAGTAAGACAACATTCATTCCTCTTTGCCTAAGCAAGTACAGTGTCAATGGGCTAAATTTCGATTAGAATTATACGAAAAATAAAAAGGGACCTATCAAATACTCTAGATGTATAACTACCATTATCTTCAGTGGGGTCAGAATTTCATGCCAGGTTGCCAGGATTCAGAGCTCCAAGTCTCAGCCAGCCAGCCACTGAGCAGATGTGCACTTAACAAATGCCACTATCAATATCGGTACATTACTGGCATTCAAGGCAGAAAGGCCAATAACACAAAGAGCATAGAACATTAACAACACCTTACCCTTGAAGTATTTCCTACAGAGCTGAGTAAAGGCCCTTTTGGCGAGCAGTGCAAAGGTGCTGCTATTGCATGGTCTTTATCTCTCTTATGAAAAAATAAGAAGTCACTCTATAAATCTAGATTTTCTCCGCAGGGCTAAATTTACTTTGCAAGTGTTAGGTGGAAAAGAAAGAATGTAAATCTTTTGCTAGAGGTTCATAATGATGGCCTGAGCTTCTCCTGCCATAAAGAAATCTTCTGGTTTATATTTTTTAAATACAACTGTTCTTTAGGTAGTGTAGATGAGCCATTACAGAATAGCTTGCTGTTTCTGAAATGTTTTTACTAATTTAACCAAGCTGTATTTAACTCAGAATTCTGAATTGTAAATTCAATGGATTTAATGCATGCTTTTATTTTATTTTAAAAGCCTTTGGTCTCACTTTCCCCTTTAGGCAGAGAACATGGAAAGCCGCTGAATGCTACATGCATTACTTTCTTCTGCAACACCTATAGTAAACTGGAGTGGTACTGTTATTTTCTGATTATGATTTGCCTTTTTGCTTTACTATTGGGATTTCTGGGTAATATGTTTGCAATACTACATTATGCATACAGCATAAAGCCATGGACTAGCAGCACTGTATTTCTGTTCAATCTGGCCTTGTGTGACTTTACCTGGATTCTCATGGTTCCTTTTTCAGTTTACTACAATATTCAGAAGTTAGCTGCATACTCCAGTCAGATATTTTGCCATTTCAGAAGAATATTCTTCAATATTAATATCTATGGAAGTATTTATTTTCTGACACTCATCAGCTTTGATCGGTACATAGGTGCTGTCCATCCTATCCGTTCACTAAAGTGGTGGGGCAAAGACAAGGCCATATTTTGTACTGTTGCAATATGGATCTTCATTTTTCTTGAATCAATTCCTGATTTTTACTATACATTTGCCATTAGAAGACACCATGATTCTGTAGCTTGCCTGGATAACATTGGAGAACCTTTACACTTCACAGTGACATTCACCATCTCCAGAGTTGTATTTGGATTCCTAATTCCAGCCACAGTCATATTTACATGCTATCTGTTGATTCTTAAGGCATTACGACAACTGAAGAAACGTCAACAGAGGAGAAATAGAATTACTAAACCCCTGATGTTAGTTTTTGCGGCAATGATTATTTTTGCTATTGCTTTCATTCCGTATCATGTAATGATGATAGCAATATTAATTTACAGATTGAATTTCCAACTAAATTCTGACAACATAAACATGATATTTACCATTTATGAACTCACTGAAATAATCTGCAGTGTTAGCAGTTGCCTAGACCCAATTATTTTTATACTGGTAAGTAAGAACTTCCATCAAAGATTCCAAATGATAAAATGCCTTTCTAGGACTGGGTGCCATTGCTGCCATTCACGGAGAGTCAGGGATATCACTGTGGCCCTGCAGTGAATGCTAAATTAAATTGCAATCCACAAAACATATCCATGTGTCTCTCACAACCAAGTTAGTTTTAGTATCATGCACTTTTAAATGTTTCAGTTTCAGCATGGTTGCACCAATCTCTTGAGAAAGCAAACTATTGAGAAGCCATCTGGGAAATAAGAATTGCAGATGGATCCACTGAGAAAGCAGGACAGGGCTTTTGTGTGTGTGTGTGTGTGTGTGTGTGGCTCTACCACTGACAGTTGAAATACACTTTTCCATGTTTACCCTTAACCAGGGATTCACCACCTCCACCATGCTGCTCTGTCTCTCTCTCCTTCTCTCTTTTTCTATCCTAGAACATATAAAATTCTGCATGGCACAAACAAAACAAAAAAGGCCCTAACGAGCAGCTTATGCATTATGAATAAAATCCACTCCTGGATAGACATCCAGAAGAAAGCTGTTGCTTTTCACGGACTGAAGTCCTGCAGTGGAACACACACTCATGTCTTATCTGCACTAGAGTTCCATTGACACTGCTGGTGCAACTTCACTCGTGGTAGTACAGAAGTGGGGAAATTTCTCCCAAAAGCTAACAGAGATACAGCCAAAGCATAGGAAGCACACTAGGCCCTAAATCAGCAAGGCATGTAAGTACATGCTTGAGTCCATCCCTGTGAAGCAAAGCCTTTGCGTATGAATTGTTGCTAAACTAGGACTTTAAAGTAAGATTTTCAAAAAAGTCTAAAGGACTTAGGTATTTGCCTCTCTCTGAAATTCAGGCTCTTTGAAAATTCCAGACCTACGTGCTACAGCGGCTCAAGAAAGCATTTTCAAAACTCTGTCTCTAAACTAAAAATACATGTGCACCTTCATAATTATAACGAGAAAAGCATGTACTCAATCACTGAGCACCCAACCACAAATGTTCTCCAACATGTTTTCTGAATATTTTACACTGGCAAAATCCATTCATGTTTTTGATTCATGTACCTGGTACTCTGGTGTTTTGACAGCTCTTAAACAATAATTTGTTAATTATTAAAGCACCTCTTTCAGTAAGCATATTAAATTATTTTCCAAGAGCCTTGTTGATAATCTAGTCTTGTATTTGTACAGTCCAGTCATTATTTCGTTTCCATAGTTTGAACATGACTTGATATAAAATTAATTCATTGTTTATCAGGACCAAATTCACTTTACATTACATGTTTCAACTCTGTCAAGCAAAAACAATATTTGTCTTTATCAAGTCCAATGGATTTTTTGATATTGTCACTAGCTATTTTAGGCAACGAAATAAAGTGCTATGGTTTTAGCATCAAAAATACTTCTTAGGCTGATGTAAATTAAAATACCAGATTTTACATGGAAATGGTTTATCTTTGGATCTATTCTTTTGTAGAGAGTTACATACCCACCTTATTGGGGAGATGAGCCCTCATTTTTCTCCAAATGCTTCTTAATCCTAAATGTGTTATTGTTTAAGAAAAAAAATAAAACTACATTTTTAAATTTGTTTTCTCCAAGTTTTTTAACAATGCCTTCTGTTCTATAATGCAAGCTTTGATTAATGCATCTCTGGACACATACTAAGAATTATATGCTTAAACATACACACATATATCCCAAATGTGTGCAAATACTATTCATGGGTTAGTTTCTGACACCATTTACAGAGTAAGGTATATCTCAACATAAGAATGAACACAAGAATCTGGTCCCATGTGAAGGCCTACATAGTTATGGGATAAATGTCTATGTGTACCTTCAATTGCTTTCCCTAACCTCTGCAAACCTGGCCTTCTCTCCCTGCACCACCCTACCAAAAAGTTGAACTCAGTAAACATAGGTAAGATTCAGGATGGGACCACCAACAGCTTTTCTAGACATAATATCACATGGAAGGACCAATGCCTCCTGGCTTGTAGAACTAGAAATGGTAGTTTTACACCATTTGGAAGAGAGAGATATCTAGCTCACATTCAGCAGGCAGATGCTTTACATTTTTGAGCTTTTTGAAGAAAATATTAAGTATATTTTAGGTCAGTTTCAGAGGCTTATATACCCTCTGCCTAAGCCCATTCTGATGAACTCAAGGGAGGGGCCTGACTTTCTATTTAGAATAGACAGACACACCTTGTGAAATAAGATAACAAACTAGATGCTCTCTGGGTATTAATAATAATATTGCACATTAAAGAAAAACCCTTTTCTTGTTATGAAAGAAGCACTCCACACAGAGAAGGAAACAGATGAATTGCACTTAAAGGTACTTATTGGATTTGGAAACAAGATTGAAATTGTATCCTTTTACAATGCCAATCTTTACAAAACCTGAGAATTCAGCCTCTGGTCACAAGCTAACCAGTAGCTGGAGATTACATTAGGAAAAGTTCCAAGCAAGGTTGGAGTCTGAAGAAAGAGAAAGCTCTAGACAGCTCTGTAGACAGCCCTACAGGAACTGGTATGCAATGTTTTTTCTAAGTGCTGCTGAAATGGATTGCAGAGATTCTCTAGCACAGTCTATGCTTTGGATGCTGGGGTTCACAGTGTGGGGGGGAAAAAAATTTCAAGGACAATGGTGAAGAAATGATTTAGTCAGCAGCCAGTATGACTTTATGTACTCTTTAGATCAGCTAGCAAAGACCTGCAATTGCCACTACCACACTAGAACCCAGTGATTAGAAGGTACATGTTTCATTCATCATAATGGCCTTTATGCTGTGAGAATGCTGTGCTGTACATGGCAGGCCCCTGTGTAGTAAGGCCATGCCACGTGTGAAAGTGGCTATTAAGTGCCTACGTAGCCCACACTGAAAATGCCAAGGGCAGGGCAGGCTATACAAAGGAGAACAGATTCACCTAAAACTGGTAAACACTGTAGCTAGATTCACCAGCCAATCACAAACTGTTCTCCTAAATCACCACACTGGTTATCAAGAAGTCATAAAAAAAGAAATCATACAGCCCTTTTTACTGTGTTCCAGTCCCTGGCTCCCAATAAGCAAATGGGTCCAGTAAAATGAAAAGATATTTAAAACTCTACTCACTGTACAGAAAGTTCTTCTGATTCCCAAAGGGCCAGCCACATCACCAGATCAATACTATTTTTGATCTTACCAAAAATACCATGTTGCCAGCCAATCCTTTCATATCTAAAACTAAAGGTTTATTAGAAAGGCAAAGCAAAGAGTTGCTAAATGGTCAAAGGAATCACATATATACGTAAGATTTCAAGGCCCCTATATCAGGTTCTTAGTAGCACTGGTGACTTTGCTGGCTTGTAAAGTCAATCCCAAACTTGACTGGGTCTGTCAGTCCTTTGTTCAAAACTTCAGTTTGTAGAGAAGTTATTCCAGAGATGAGAAGCAGGATTGGAATCAAGATGCAGCTATCTTTTATATCCTTTGCCATGGGGCTTGTACATTCTTTGTCCTGAATGTAAGCTCATAGCACATGGGCATGGAAAAACACTTGGAGTACCCTGTACACAGGCATATTCCTACATGTCCTGGTGACTCATAGGCGCATCCCCTGGCATCTCTCCCAGGGTTCATAACAAAGCCGACTGCCTTTGATGAGCCTTCAAACAGGACAGATAGCGCTGATGCCAATCTGTCTGGGGTTGTCACCCAGAAACACAACACAAGTTTAAGATAAAATATATCATATATATTTAAAACTCATGACTCAAAGACTATATATACAGCTAAACAAGCTTATCATATTTAATAAATTGTTAAGTTTTCCATTGATACCTGACATGGCGTATTTGATATAAGATCCACTGCAATTTTATGATACTGATATTGACAATATTATAAATGGTCATCCATATTCCATGCAATGTCATAGTTGCAGTGAGATTGCCTTCCCCTCCCACACAGCTACCTTTGCTCCCTCCACAAACAGCTGCAAGGTCAGTGAGGATGAAGCAAGGAGAGAAGGAATAGCCCTGCCTTCAGAAGGACTCAGACCACGGCTAAGCCATAGCATAAAAAATGAAACAGTAGCAGTTGTCACTTCTCTCTCAGGAACTCCTCCAGAGAGTCAGACTGCAGGCCATGACCAGCAACCCAAACACCAAGGCAAGTGCTGTGGCAAACTCTTCACTGGGAAGTCAGGAAGAAGAAACTGGGGAGTTGCATAAAGGATAAGTCCTTTGGTTTAGTTAGGCAGGACGCAGAGGCTTGGTGGTCTAGATCCAAAATTCACTGTTGCCTATTCAGAGCCAGCTGTCCATCAACTTCATATTCGTGGTGGTCCTGCAGACCCAGGATCAGGTGATTTGGCCTCTGTAGCATTAGTAAAGCCACACAGATCCTGTATTAATTTGTTCCCCTCCATACACTTGTGCAAGGAAAGGAAGCATGTGGGCCACTGTGTGAAAAGCTTGAGAAAGTATGGCCTGGTCTACAGGTGTGTTTCAATAAGCTGTGATCCTGAGCTTGACCAATGAGGTTGCTAGAAAAGCACTCAGAAGCCCTTCATATCAGCAAATGAAACAATAATAGAAGTCTAAGGACTACTGGGCTGGATTGTGACTTGGTCTACATGTCCATAATGGAGAGTAAGGTGGAATAAGAACCCCCACCATAACACCATTGTAGAGTTACCCAGAACTTTGGCCTTTGTGCATGGAAGTAAGCAGGTGTTGCTCACCCATTTAAGGTCCTGGAATGAGCTTAATCCACCCTCACTCATTGGCCAACACAGAGGAGTACACATAGGGGATGCTGTAGCTTTTTGTTGGTGTAGACCAGAAGCAAATGAGTACCGCCAGCCTATAAGCAAAGAGGAACCAGAGGACAGGGGCACTGTGACCCAGGAACGTGTGCAAGGCACAATGACTCCAATTGGGAATGCCTCCCCACAACTGTGGTACAACTTATACTCCACACCCTCACTCAGGGCTTATCCCAAAAATAAAACTTAGCCCTTAGAGCAGTGGTTTTCAAACTTTTTTCCTCTGTACCCAGTTGAAAAAAATCACTTATGCCCATGATTATGCCCCCAACAATACATCTTTAAGCAATGCATTCTAGTTTTTCAGCAGCAACAGCAAGGAGCACTGCGGCCCAGTATCTGAGGGTCTGAGACACATATTGGGTCCCGACCTGTGGTTTGAAAGCTGCTCCCTTAGAGTATGTCTAAACTCCTTCCCTCTTCTACCACTACCTATTCATTCTCCATCCCTACATCATTCAACACTGTATAGTCCCTTATGGAAAATTGACAACATTTCTAGGAGTTCTCTCTCCTGTTGATAAATGGGGTTAGAAACAGTTAATAGCATTTTTAAAAAAACACATTCACTCAACCATGCAGTGCTAATATGAATGTTGTTTTGATTAAAATTAATGTTTCCCTGCAAAACAAGCGTTAAAAGGCATTGAGACATCTGCTTATATTTACCTAATCATATTTTTATTCAGAAATACATGGTCCTAAAATGTTTTATTATAATATTTCCCATTTCTGTTTGACATATACAAATAAAGTGAAATAAGATTATTCCATTTTGCTGCAATAAGAGAACAATAAACTGAATAATTAAGAGGCAAAGTCAACATTTTCACTGATTACTGTACATGGTGCGATAAGGGTTTCTCCTAGGTCACTGTTTGCATTAATTCTGAGGATATGGTGCCCAATAAAATGCCCAGATGTTCTTAATAAGTTAGGACACATTACTTAAACATTGTAATAACTCATGAAGCCACAAAGTCACCTGAATGGTATGGCTCATGTGTTGGGTAACACATCCAGACTCAGAGAAACACCATTCTAGAAACTTGGATAGGTACAGACAGTTAAGATCCAAATTTTGCAGTGTTCTTAAAGATTTGAACATTTATGGATGTGATGGATTAGGGTTAGAAGGAGAGGACCAGCTCCATCAGTTGCTACAGTACAGCTGTATTTCAAGTGAAGTAATAAGTGCTACATAGAACTCTATCAGTGGAAAAGGTAAATCATACTGTGTGTCCTGAAGCTTCTGTATCAAAAGGTACCATTACACATGCCCTAACATACATTTTGCTTTGCAAGGCCAAGATCTTGCTGATGAGATGCCTAAAACTGAAATGTTATGAAATAAGATTAAAGTTACAATTTTTTAAATAACAATTACCAGTCTTCCTAGAAAATCTGTTTTTCATTTTGAGCTACATAAATAAAATCCCAACAAAGGTCTTTCCTTTTCCAAGCACACAGATAAATTTCTACTTGGAAAGAAGCCATAACAGATAATATCTACAAGGGAAGTCAATTAAAAAATAAGAACCAAATGAAATGACATTCCCAGACAACTGCTCTTAATGGAACTTTTGATATATCTGTATAAACCAAAATTTCAGGGCCAGCCCCTCAGCAATAAATTGGTATCCTTTCACTGAAGTCATGTAGCAGTGCTGAGCTACACCAGCTAGAGAGCATAGCCTTCAGTCCTTGCAATCTACAAATGAAATCCATTCCACTGCATGAAGTGTGAGTATCTGGCTCTGTGCAAGTGTTTTAACTGGAGAGAAGATCATGGGCAGATTAACACATGGGTCTATGTGGGGGGCCCTCTGCCATGCGGTACTGGCGAGGCAGCGGAGCTTCCCTGGACTGGAAGCCGGGATCTGCATTCCTGTCCTACCCCAGCCCCACCCATGGCCCATAGGCTGGCCGGTCCACTCCCAGTGGTGGGGTGAACCAGCACAGAGACTGGGCTCTGCTCTCCTGCCCTGTCCCTGGGCTAGCCAGTTCATCCCTGGGGGCGGTGCTGGCTGCTACGCTCTGCAGTACAGCACAGTCTCCAGAGTGGTTGGGCTGCACTGGAAGCTGCTGCACATGCACGGGCCGCTCAGGGGGGCTGATCAGCCCAGCTGGGACTGGCCTGGTCCCAGCCCTGTCCCCAACCACCAGCCCTGCCACAGAGGGCAGGGCCAGAGACTGGAGGGGGGCTGTGGCCCCAGGCAAAAGCCAGTGGGGCCTGGAGTGGGCCCTAGGTAGGGTTGAGCAGCATGGAGGCCCAGGGACCCAGAGGCCCCTAATCTGCCACTGAAGAAGATATCTGTCCCCAGTCCAGGGTGAAAGTATGTCATCATCATGAATCCCCACTCCTATCAACAAGGATAACAGGAATAGCCCAAACACACCAGCTGCACACTCTTTTGGAAGTGTGGCACTATATCCTTATAAACATGAATTCAAGTCCTTTCCAATGGCCATCTTCCAGCCCAGTCTATGCAAGGTAGGCACAAAGACACTTTCTGTGACTGGTAGGAGTGGACAGACATTCTTGTGTGACTAGTGTACTACTTGGCTTCCTGTTCATCCAATGCATACGGTTCTAGTGGCATGGAGGGCCTACTGCTGACTCTCTGTACTGCAGGGGAATTTCATCTTATAACTTTCTGTTTAACTGTTCAATTTTATCTCCAAGACAAAAATTCAGGAACTTGTGCAGTTAAGATACAAACTGTAGTAAAAATAATCTGTGGTACAAACCCTTGAGACATATAGAATCATCGAATCATGGGATTGGAAGGGGTCTCATGAAGTCATCTAGTCCAACCCTCTGCTAAAAGCCGGACCACTCCCACTAAATCATCTCAGCCAAGTTTTGTCTAACTGGGCCTTAAAAGTTTCCAGAGATGGAGATTCCACCACTTCCCTAATATCAGTAAGTCCATCACTGACTGAAGGCTGAAATTTACTCAGCAGAGTTAACTCACTGGAATGTAAAAGTCAGGGGAAAAATAGTAAATTTCTAAACTGTGGAGAAAAGATGGAAGGGTAATATATTATGAGAATACTATAAATCATATTTCTGGTAGAGAATAAAAATAAATATGGTTTTGGCTGAAGATATCTCAAAGTGATATGAAAATCTTTATATTGGGGACAAGAAATATCCTTACATGAAAAAAATAAGAGCATGATATTGAAGGGGGAAAATCACATGGTTTTAGGGCAGATAAATTCCCTTCACGCTCACAGAGCAGGTGGTGTGCTTAGCTGTGCTGAAGGCATCTCAAGGTCTCTTAAGTCCTTAACAATAAGTTACTAATTTTTAAAAGAAAGATGTAAACATGTATCCTCAACTCTGCAGGGCAAGTGTCAGAGGAAGAAGTTTTATTTTCTTCGAAGGCAAGCACTTCATAAAGTAAAAAGGGAATTGTCATTCTGAATCAGACCAACAGTTCCTCTACTGCTGTATATCCTGAACATGACCAGTACCAGCTACTTAATAGGAAGGTGTATGTTACACATGCAGGTCATTCCTTAATAGTGGCTTGTTAAGAAATGATTTGCTGATAAGGGATATTAGATTTCTCTGTCCCAATATCAAGAGTGAGCTGAGAGTATAGCCAGGGATTTTTGCCCCAAACTGCTTAAAACTGCCAAATAGACTGTTGGGAAGAAATTGGCAGAAAAACCTCAGAAGGGGTTTAAAGTCATGAAAGGCAGTAGTGAAATCATTTAATTGGCTACAAGATGGTGACAGTACTAAAACATCTTGTGACATATAAAACAATAATTAGTGTTCAAATATAGATAAGAGTTTGTGAAAAGAAGATTCAGGAATTGGCTGGAGATAATTAAAGTCGTCCTTCACCTCCCCTTACCCTTACCTACGTCATTCCTTATGTTGCCCTTAAAACATTGTCCCTTGATCAACTCCTCTCTCTGATGTCCCCCTACGTCATCTCTTATGCAGTCCTTAGATCTTCATCCCTCTATACTCCCTTTCTAAAGGTCACCCCACTGTTATACTGCTATGCAGTTACAGTGCATAAATAGCCAGCAGCTGGCAGGCTGAGTTTGTATGAACTGGGGTCTGGGAGCAAGTGCTGATGGGGAGCTGGAAGAAGGAAGAGCTCAGAAGAAGAAAGTGAGATGGAAAAGAAGACAAAGAACGGAACCAGCATGCTGAAGGGAGAGCAGAGAATAAGGGCACCAAAGCTTTAGACCAGCATTTCTCAACCACTGTGTCAGCTCACATTACTGTATCTTCACACAGTGGTAAGTATGTCATAGAGAGCTGGGGAGATGGCTGAATCGGTTTAGGCAATCAAGCTAACTGAATTCCTGCTCTGTACCTAAGCCAGAGGTAACCCTTGTGACAAAAGTCACAGAGCAGAAGGACTGCTACAGATGAACAGAGGGGTAGGATGAAAACATTGTACGTTTTAATTCTAAATACGAAGGTATGCCTGGCAACAAAGCTGAATGCCTGTGGTAAGAGTGAAACTCTCCTCCCTTTAGTACCCATTCACAACCACCTTGCAACTACTTGTTGAATGTTACAAATTGTTAAGGATTTTTTTAATAGTTTGTTACAGTACATGTTACAGATTGTTAAATTTATAGTGTTAAGAGTAATGAAATGTTACCTGCTTTTACTGCTTAACTGTTTACCTCAGAGTAAAGATAGTGCCATATATACTGTAAAGAGTGGTAATTTTTAATAATGCAACTGTTACTTTGTGCCATATATACTGCAACAACTACACCAAGTTAAATATGAAATATATCACTATCTAATTTATGATTCATTCCCAGTCTTGAATCTCAATGTATTAACAATTATTCTAAATAAATAATATATGTTTTTGAAGAATATACTGATCTGAGTGTCAATTCTTGATTGGTTGGCTGCATCTGAGTTTCTTTACGGTCATTGAAAAAACATTAAGTAGACAGACCACACAGATTTTCAACCAGAGATTTAAGAAAAGTGGTGTTAACATGTGACTTGATTTTCTAGGTAGCAAGAGCACCTCAGGACTAAAATTAAGGAGTGTAAAGGGATATATGTGTAATAACTGACTCTCCCTCTCTCTCCCTCTCTCCTTTCAATTTACCCCACTATAACATAAATGCCATACCTGAGAAACTGCAATGCCAAGACAATGTGGGAAGCAGAGGAATTGTCTATAGAGCAAGTTAGTGCACAGCAAGCCAGGGTGTGAATCAAAGTTGACTGGTAGCTGGCTCAGACAGGAGCATATGTTGGCAAGCACTGAAGCACAGGCTGGAGCAGCAGCTGGCTGCAGAAGGAGTAGGAGTGAAAGCTAGTTAGAGAAGAATTACTAGGAAGAGAGCAGCCTGTTGGAACTACTGGTAACACGAATGTGTCAGCTTTGCCCCAAGCAGTGGTGGTGAGCAGATTGGAAGGACTGCTTCCCTTAAGAGCAGGGGTTAAAGTATAATTTGGCAGGCCCTGGAACCCTCCTAAATTTCTGAGCCCCCCTTACGCATATCTGGGCCCCCTTCATGCACATCCAGGACCCCTTCGCCCACTCCAGCTACTACCCCCCAAACACCTGCCCTACACCCCAGCTATTGCTCCCCAAATGCCTGCCCCCACCCCAGATACTGCCCCCAAAACACCTACCCCCATCAGACCTCTTTTTCCACATCTTCCTCAGGCCCAATCCCCATTCCCTAAGCTCCGTGCCCCCATGTCCCTACTTCAGCCCTCCTAACACCCCACCCCAGCTCCCCATCTTCACTTCGCCCTCTTCAGCCCTCAACCCCCTCCACACTTCCCCAATCCACCATCCCGACCCCTTCTTCCTACGCCCCCCTACGCTGAGTCCACTCACTGCCTGACAGTCCCCAAACCACCACCGCTAGGCCCCCTTACCTGTGCTGCCGAGGTGGCCAAGGAGCCAGGCTGGGCCAGGAGAGGGGGAGGCTGCAGCCAGCTGGCATGAGGGGACACAGGCTCAAGACTGGGTCCAGACTGCATGTGCCACCCAGACCCAGCAGGAAGGGGTGGAGACATTGTAGGCTCTGGGGAAAGAGCGGAACAGGTGGCCAGGCTTGCTCCCACCCACAGCCCCTAAAGCTGGCCCTCGGGGAACACTGCATTCTGGTGTGTGCTTCACTTTTTAGGGGGACTGAGAATGCTGTTCCAGGGCATTCTGGCTTACTTTAACCCCTGCTTAAGAGTCCAAATGACAGCCTTGGGATCACACAGGGGGTTCCTTCGCTGTGAAATGGCTGCATGGCACAGGTTGTTGCTTCTGATGACTCATCACACTTTCTAGCTCAGGGATGGTTCACCAGGACTCAGCAGGTGTGGTCTCAGAGGCCAGTCAGGCTTAGGCAACCTCAGAGGTATCACAACAGCAGACCAGTTTGCTACGTGGACCCTGCTACTATGCACTGCATTTCTATCGTACACATTAGAAGCATGTCGGAGTGCACTACAGAACTTCTAGAGTACATCCACACAGGGATAAGAGACCCACAGCACGGTCGTGGCTGGCCTGGGATAACTAACTCAAACTCATGGGACTTGGGCTCAGGGGCTAAAAACTACTGTGTAGAAGTTTGGACTTGGGCTCTAGCCCTCACTCTGAGACTCTCCACTCTTGCAGGGCCCCTGAGTTTAGGCTCTGGTCTGAGCCTGAATGTCTACATAGCAATTTTTCAGTCCCACAGTCTGAGCCGAAGACAACTGACCTGGGCCAGCTGCAGCCACCATGTAACTGTACCCCTAGTGCACAGTAGAAAGCACCACAGAATAAGTTCATGCATAGCAAGCTAGCATGTTGTATATTTAAATAATGTCTTGCCATGCAGTAACTCATCTAGACATGCCCTTAATGCCACTGCCTTAATTATAGTGAGTTGACAAGTTCTACTCTGAATTTCTTTGCTTTGGTCAATTTAAGGTAGACCTGTAATGTCATTTTAAATGAAAGTTTTATATTTACTGCTGTTAGTATTTCATCAGGCAGACAAAATTGTGCTGATTCAATCCAAAGGAAAACAGTGAATATAGACATTGATTTCTTGTAATGCTTTAGACAAACTTTTAGTAAGGAAACAAAATGCTGAAAAATCTGCTTTAGCAGTGAAAAAAACAACTGAGTTTCTTTCTGAAATGTAGATTTTTGAGCTCAGCAGATGTGATTACATTCCAAATGATAAAATGTTCAATGACAGTTACTCTGGTAAATATATTTTTCCTCTCTCTGGGTAAGTTCAATGTATAGAAAATGATGTTAGTTTGAAGTCACCTCGGGGATATATGATTATGTGTTTCATTGTCTTCCCCTTTTGGAAAGTTTTGAAATTTCAAAGAAACCTGATTTTTGTTAACTTTCAAAACTACGACATATTTAAAACTCTTCCATGACCTTCTGTACTCCCAAACTAATACAAGGTCCTTATTCATTGTGCTTCCTCGGATGAATTGCTTCAGAACCCCAACCAAAGCAATAATTAGTAAATCAGCTTTTCCCAGCACTCCACAGAAAAACAGTTTAACTGAAATCCAGAATCTTCAAAGGTGACATTTCTGCCTTGAAAAAATTTGCCCAGGACAGCACTATTGTTGTTGCCATGTTGGTCCCAGGATATTAGATTAGACAGACAAAGGCGGGTTAGGTAATATCTGAAGAAGAGTTCTGCATAAGCTTGAAAGATGTCACTCTCACCTACAGAAGTCAGTCCAATAAACAAAAATAGTATATATCCACTGTAATGCCAACATTAGCCTCAAGTGGGCAGTGCTGCGATTTCTTTGTCTCAACACCGTTTTAATATTACCATGAAATCGAGGTTATCAGACTAAATGTTGCAGTTTTATTCACTGAATAGTATCATTCTGCTCTCCGGTAGCTGCTCATACACAGATCATGATTCATAAATTTATTATACATTACTTCTTGACAAATAGTTTTTACAAATGTGTTTGAGTTTCTATGAGTTTTCCCAAATTGTTCAAGTTTACAGAAATGTATTGACTCAGATTCTCTTCCCCTGAACTGGCTTCTTTATGCTGGTCAGACAGTGCAAAAAAAGTGGAATTTGGACAGAATCATCCCAAAGAGGGAAGCTCTCAGCTGGCATAAAACCAAGGCGCCCAGCTCCTATGCCAACTGTCCCACCCTCAACTTGGAAATAAAGGGCACATCAGGGACTGAGTGGGAGGTGGTTACAAGGATGGAAAAGTGGCACAGTTCAGCACTGTACTCCGTCAGTTCTTAGCCTTCACATGACACATTGGGGACCTTAGTTAACCAATATAAATAAATAAAATGCTATCCCCCTTTACACTATAATTTTAAAGAACAAAGATGAAAAAGTTCTTGGCAGCAAACTTGAATGTAGGAGAAATGCAGCCAGCACTTACAAATCTACTAAAAAGAACCAAAACCTGTTTTTCATATGCTTTTGTAGATGATCAGTTTTTGGCTTAGATTAATTTCCAGTAGTAGTAAAATTCTGGAGGCAAAGGTTGGTTATCATGAAAGCTCTGCCCCTAGTTCACTCAAGTCTCAGCCTCTATATCTAGAGATAAAAACTAGTGCATCTAACAATCAACAGTGAGAAAAATTTAAAAAGCAATTGAACAGTGGTGAGTCAGGGGCTGCAGGGCCCCAGGGCCTCCCCACCAGACTGTCCCCTCACTGGAGGGTCTTCCGCCCGCCAGCAGGCCAGCACTGGGGGGGGGGCCAGCTGCAGCCAGACACCAGCTGTGGTCGGGCTGGTCAACCCTGGGGGGAGGCATGGCCAACTGAAGCACGTGCATGAGCGGCAGTCAGCCCTGCCCCCCCGACCCCCAGCCCCGGGGCCGACTGACCAGGCCACAGCTGGCCAGCTCCGCCCCTGGAGACAAAGTGACTGACCCAGGGCACGGTGCGAATGGGAGAGCTCAAGCTGTGGGCTGGCTCACCCCACCCCTGAGGGTGGATTGGCCAGCCCAGGGACAGGGTGGGAGCTCAGTGCTCAGCTTCAGGCTGATCTGTCCCGCTGCCCTTCTGAGTGCTGGGCTGCCAGCAGGATGGAGGGGCCCTCACACTGTAGTGGGCCCTTAGGCATTGGCTCCATAGGCCCATGCGGTAATCCACGCCTACGATTGGAAAGGCATGCCACATCACAGTCCTTGTTATCCCCTGCACTTATCAGACATAGGATTTTTATTACAGATCAGACATTTTACTGTCGAACAGCTTCACTTTCTCCCTGTCCCCTCCCCATTCCCAGCATCTGCTTCTTTCTGATTGTGTCCCAAGGAACATAAGCGTTCAAGGAATCTTTCTTTAGGGTGACATGTAGGGAGGGGGCACAAAGGGCCCAGAGTTGTTGCTTGCCTTGTACTGAGCATGCTCACATAGCCTGAGCATGCTAAATGACGTTTGCTGAAGCTGCTGCCTTCACTCTGCCCCCCCCAAACCCTCACTATTGGGAGATAAAGGTTGTCTCTGCTTTATGGTATGTTTTTTATTGTATATTTATTGATACCAAGGAAAGAAAACAGGTCTCTGATCTCTTGCAACTTATCTCACATGCACATTCTTCTGTCTAGTGTGTGTCTGTGGGATTCCATGACTGTAACATATGCTCTTTTGGTTGAAAATCTGGTCCATTTGTTAATAGTGGTGGATTAGTGACTATGAGCACCCAAGCAGATGATAATAACCTACTCAAAAATTTTGCTGTAAAAAGAAAGATGTACCTTTTTTATTTCTATGTTCCTCTTTCTAATTGCCAGATCCCTGAGGTCCAGTCTAATGAATTTAATCTACAATTGTTCATAGCTTGACACAACTTAGAAGACAAGTGATCCTTTGCCTTTTGTCTAATTTTCAGCCACATCTCACATAGTCATGGGGTTCTATCACTCATAATAAACTCATGCAAAGTCATTTTGCTTTGCCATCCAAAAGGCAATATGCTGTGGTACAACACTACATTATTATGTGCCTTTGGTTGTGTTATGTTCCCCTCCCTCTATCTGGTCTGGTGTGCCACTGTGCCTCCCTGATCACCCCACTCCTGGCCCTCAACTTACTGTGCTTTGCTAGGTGGCCACCCATTCCTGAGTCAGCTCACACCAACTGCGGGCACATAATCAGTCTCAAGCAGTAGATATGTGCTCTCCAGCCATTCAGAGGATGGTCCCACAGCAAGCACCTCCAGCCCCAACATACCATGCCAGGAACATCTGTCTTGCAGGGATTAGGCCCTTCTCAAATCACTGAAAGCTCAAAAACACTGGATCCATCCATTCAGGACCATCCATTGTCCCTGGGGGGTGGCCGGGGTCAAATGGCCTGTAGCTGGGCCCCGCACCCCCCCATGCTGGGGGCGGGGGTGGGATTGGCCCAATGCTCCTGACCCTCCTGTGAGCCAGCCACTCCGCCCACAAGGGCAGAATGGGCCAGCCCATGGGCTGGGCTCTGCTCTCCTGCTCCACCTCTGGGCTGCCCCCACCCCCCACCCCTAGGCAGGAAAAGCCAGTTCAGAGGAGGGGCAGAAGAGTAGAGACCATCCTCTGAGCCAGCTGTTCCTTATCCTGGGAGAGGGGAGAGCTGGCCCAGAGCAGATGCTGGGTTCTGCACTCCAGAACCCCCCACTGCCCACTGCCTTCAGCTTCACAATGAAGGCACCAGGGTAGGGGCAGGGGGCATCGCAGCCATCGGGGGGATGGGGGCAATGATGCAGGCCCCGCACTGCCCTGCTCGCAGCAGGACAGTGTGGGACCTATGAAACCGTGGGGCCCAGGGTGATTGTCATTCTTGCCCCCCCCCAAGAATAGCCCTGTATCCATTTATCAAAGAAATGGAAATGCCACAACTGTTGCTTTCTCACACTCTCTAAAATCCAAACTTTATATAAAAAAAACACTAGTGTATTGATTAGAACAGTGGTTTTCAAACTTTTTTCTCAGGACCCAGTTGAAAAAAAAAAATTATGCCCATGACCCAACAATTACATATTTGAGCAATGCATTCCAAACTCATGGTGGTGGCAGAAAGGGGTGCCGTGACCCAGTACCTGAAGGTCTGCAACCCACTATTGGGTTCTGACCCTAACTTTGAAAATCATTTGATTAGAACATGATTTTAAGTGAGTATATAGCAAATCAATGCACGATCATTAAATAAAACAGTCAATCATTACCACAAGCGAATAAAAGATAAATTGCAATCTAACCTAACATCACTGTTCAGTTTACTCACAACTGGCTGAGTGATAGTTTTGCAGCCAATCTCTGCCTTTCCCTAGGCAGGGTCCAGAACTTGCTTGTAGGCAGAGATGTTTCAAGATGGAGATTCTTTGGCAAAAATCATCTAACTATTCGAAGTGTGACTAATTCTCCTCCTCCTTTAGGCCAGGTGATTCCCTTTGTTCAGAATGTGTGGGATATCTCTTCCCCTCTCTAGCCAAGGTGCTACAGACATTTCGCTAGCCCATTGCCATTCTTATTTGCTTTGGATGTGCACTTGTAGTGGTGACTAGGAGACAGCTCTGACTGTCTGCCTCCCTGTTGAGCATATGAAATACATGGGAACATGTTTCACATCTGTGCACACACATGATGCTGCAGGAAACATGACACCATAATGATAATACAGATCATATTATAAGCATTCAAAAAAGGAACCTTGCATGGTATATTTTGCCTTAAACTGCACAATTACACTGCAAAATTTATCAGGGAAGTAGAGGTCAATGGCAGCCTGGGTAGCAGTGACCATGAAATGATTGAGTTCAAGTTGATGATTAAAGGAAAGAAGGAAAGAAGCAAAACACAGACCCTGGACTTCAGAAAAGCAGATTTTGTCTCCCTCAGGGAACTGATGGGCAGGATCCCTTGGGAGGCTGATCTGAAGGGGAAAGGTGTCCAAGAGAGTTGGGTGCATTTTAAAGAAACCCTGCTAAGGGCACAGCAAGATACAATTCCGATAAGGAGAAAGCACAGCAAATGTGGAAGGCGCCCACTGTGGCTTAACAGAGAGCTCTGCACTGAGCTGAAGCATAAAAAGGACGCTTACAGGAAGTGGAAGCTAGGACAGATGACTAAGGAGGCATATAAAGACATTGCTCGGGACTGCAGGGATAAAATCAGAAAGGCCAAAGGACAAATGGAGTTGCGACTAGCAAGGGATGTGAAGGATAACAGGAAGGGGTTCTACAAGTATATCAATAACAAGAAGAGGATCAGGGATGGTGTAGGTCCCTTACTGAATGGGGCAGGCATCCTCGTGACAGAGGATGAGGAAAAAGCTGAAGTGCTCAATGCTTTTTTTACTTCAGTTTTCACAAGCAAGGTCAGCTCCCAGCCCACTACACTAGGTACGGGGGACTGGGGAGAAGAAGAGAGGCCCTTGGTGACAGTAGGTCAGGTTAGGGACTGCTTAAAGAAACTAGATGTGCACAAGTCCATGGGGCCGGATGAACTGCATCCAAGGGTGCTGAGGGAGCTGGCTGATGAGATAGCAGTACCATTGGCCATTATCTTTGAAAACTCGTGGCGAACGGGGGAGGTGCCAGAGGACTGGAAAAAAGCAAATATAGTACCTATCTTCAAGAAAGGCAAAAAGGACGATCCAGGGAATTACAGACCTGTCAGCCTCACCTCAATCCCTGGAAAAATCATGGAGCAGCTTCTCAAAGAATCCATCCTGAAACACTTGGAGGAAAATAGAGTAATCAGGAATAGTCAGCATGGATTTACCAAGGGTAAATCATGCCTGACCAACCTCATCGCCTTCTATGATGAGATGACTGGATTTGTGGATGCGGGAAGAGCCGTTGATGTGATATACCTTGACTTTAGCAAGGCTTTTGATACGGTTTCCCACAGCATTCTCATTGGCAAATTAAGGAAGTATGGGTTAGATGCGTGGACTGTAAGGTGGATAGAAAACTGGCTAGAACAACGGTTTCAGCGTGTAGGAATCAATGGCTCCATGTCAAGTTGGCAGGCAGTAACGAGTGGTGTGCCCCAGGGGTCGGTCCTGGGGCCAGTTCTGTTCAATGTTTTCATTAATGATCTGGATGATGGGATAGATTGCACACTTAGTAAGTTTGCAGATGATACCAAACTGGGGGGAACGGTAGACACCCT
>ML682067.1:10732946-10766208 GCA_007922195.1 Podocnemis expansa
AGGGATGTGATCATTCCCCTCTATTCTGCACTAGTGAGGCCACATCTGGAATACTGTGTCCAGTTTTGGGCTCCCCACTACAAAAAGGACATGGACAAATTAGAGAGAGTCCAGAGGAGGGCAACCAAAATGATCAAAGGGCTGGAGCACAAGCCCTATGAAGAAAGACTGAAGGAACTAGGCTTATTTAGCCTGCAAAAGAGAAGACTGAGGGGGGATTTGATAGCAACCTTCAACTACTTGAAGGGTTGCTCCAAGGAGGAGGGAGCTCGACTGTTCTCGGTGGTAACAGAGGGCAGAACGAGAACCAATGGTTTCAAGTTACAGCTGGGGCGGTCCAGGCTGGATATTAGGAAAAACTTCCTTACTAGGCGAGTGGTGAAGCAGTGGAATAAGCTGCCTAGGGAGGTGGTGGAATCTCCATCTCTGGAGGTGTTCAAGTCCCAGCTGGACAAAACACTGACTGGGATGATCTAATGGGAGTGGTCCTGCTTTTTTTGGCAGGGGGTTGGACTAGATGACCTTGTGGGGTCCCTTCCAACCCTATGATTCTATGATTCTATGAAAAGTGAACAGAAAGGTTACACAGATCATACCCCAGGGTGCCTCCTGTGACAGGTTGGTTGCCTGTTATCATGTTTTGGACACTAGGATTCAATATCTGTTATTTGGAGGAAGTTCTGTGTGCCGTGGTATACAGGAAATCAGACTAAATCAGAGATTGCCACACCGTGGGACATATCTCTAATATTTAGTGGGCTCAGCTGGGCTCAGGCCAACCCCCATATGGACAAGAACAGATCACCATCAAGCCCCAGTGCACTCTGACTTCACCCTGAGCCATGGTTCCACTTCCAGCTCCAGACACAGGACCTGGCTCGTAGCATAGCTACAGCTCCACACCTGACTCCTGGCTCCCAGCACCACCTCAGCCCCCATTCCACTTCCAGCCCCACTTCTGCTCTAAGCCACAGATCTGCCCTCAGCCATGGCTCCAGCCTATGCCCCTGGCTCTGACTATGGCCCGGCCACAGTTCTGCTTCTGGCCCTTCTCCAGGCCCCAGACCATACACACCCATAGCTCCTCACCTGGCCCAAGCCTTGATCTCCAGCTCCAATCATTGCCTCAGTTCCAACTGTGGCCCCAAGCACAGCCCTGGTCCCAACCCCAAACATGGCCCTGCTCCCAGCCCCCAGGGGAGCACAGACAGGCACAAAGGGGAGGCCTCATAAAAAGTTTGGGAACCACTGGACTACATGATCACAATGGTGCCTTTTAGCATTGGATTATACAAATCCCTTCGTGTTTTATTTGGTCATATCTTCACTTGCTGCCTGTAAACTGTGATGATTTTCTGAAATCTCTTAACCGATTTCCCTATGTCAATAATACCTGAGCAGCCACAAATACTATTCCATATACCTTGCTGTATCTTTCAAGAAAAATGATTACACTCAGAGAACCCTTTTGTACCAAAGTGAACACTATCCCATAAGAGGAACTTCATGCAGTATGGCACTTTCAAACTGTTCCATGGTGATCATTTAAACCAGGTTTACCCCACTCATATCCTAATGAAACTAGTATAACACCTTTTAGATGAGCACAGCCATGTTTGCTTTTGGGGGGCAGAATACTAAAGTAAATGCAACTAGTTAACCAAGACCTCCTGCCAGTGGCTGGACTTACTATGTACAGCCTGAATATTACTACAGCCAAGACTCAAATTGTAAGGTCTGAGGCCAGTTATGGTTGTAAAATCTACATTTCTTATTGTTTTGTCTTTATGGTACATACTTCTCTATAGTTTATGAGAATGATTTCTATCTGGTTCTTGATTGTTTCTGTTATATACCTAAGATAACTAAGTGTGATCACTAAGGGGGTCAGGTATGTCTGGTCAAAGAATTATTTTGTAATATGATTAGCTAAAGTATAGCTTAAGAGAACTCAAGTTTCACTATAAAAACTGAGGCCCAAGAGGGACACTAGCTAGAAGTAGAAAGAGGGAAAATAGGAAGGAAAGACCTGAAGGAAGAAGAAATACCCACCTCCACCTCCAAGACACCACCCAAGATCAGAGCTGCTAGAATCCTCTGTGCAACCATGACTGATGGTGATGTGGAGCAACCGGAATTCAAACGAAATTGACCATGCCTGGCCAACAGGGGAAATATGCTTGCCTGATCAGGCCTGGTGAGAATAGTATTGTATGCTTAGCATGTGTGGTATGTTTGGTAATAGTTAATAAATAGAGGTTAAGGTTATTAATATGTAAAACTCTTTCACTGATAAAAGATCCTACAAACCCATAACAGAATATACCCAGAGCCCTATGAATTTGGGAAAGGGTGTGGATTGTTATATTAACCATGTTAGTTTCACCCCGAGTTCTATGAACTGGGTATAGATGACCCTGAGCCTTAGCGTATGAATTAGGAAATAGTAAGTGCCTTTCCCCTGGAGCCCTACAGGTCCCTAAATTAACCTGCTTATGCCTGGGACCCTAGGAACTGGGAAAAGACTCTTAGCTCGCTAGTGTGTGGGTAATAAAATCAGAACCTTATGGTTAGCAGGCAATACTTCTATCAAAGGGACCTTAGCTAGGAGTGGTGCTAAGTTTGTCTCAAGACTTTGATTATCTTACAAACACCATGTCATTCCTATTTACAGGTTTGGAAGTATTGCAGACAGCAAAACTATCAGCTATTTTAATAAAGGTGTTTAATGATTCCACATCAGAAACAATAGTATATTTGTATGGGCTTCCAGGGGCTTGGGGTATAAGCTAGACTCGAAATGAAGCCTCTTATTTTTTAAAAGTTTCCTTAGCAAAATATGCCGTGCTGGACTTTGATATGAAAGGACTGTAGCAGGGTGGTTTGCCCTTTCAAGGTCTATAGGCTGAAGCCAGTCAATCCTAGTTACTAAGTAGGGACATCTACACAGGGATTGGTGGACTCCCCTATAAAGAGAACCACAATAGGAAATAGCAGGGAAGAGTGAGAAATGCTCCCAGTTCACCAATTCCTTTGATTTTGTTACTGTGGAGATTGACTGCTCATCCCCAACCCCTTGAAATTAATCTCAGTTATCTTCCTGTTGCTCTTTATAGGAGAATGAGCTGATCAGTGCTCAGGTGTGCCTACTTAGGCTTGGTTTACAGTAGGAATTTATATTAGCATAGCTATATCTCACCACACCACTAAGAGATGTAAATATACAAGCCTAACCCCGAGCTTACTCACCATTAGGTCAATGAGCGGTAAATCCCTCCCACCAGCATAAGTAGTGTCTTCAATGAAGTGCAAAATGGCATAGCTGTACTAGTGTACATTTTAAGTGTATACAACCCCTTAGTAACTACAGTTGGTTAGCCGCAGCCCTTTAGCCCTTAAAGGGCCAAATCACCCTGTTTAAAGGATTAATGTTCCAAAAGTAAAAAAAGGAACTACAGTTAAGTCTTCCCTTTATTCGGCTGTCTACAAAAATGGCCCTGTAGATACTGTTTCTCAAGAAAGTTTATATTTATACTGAACAAATTCATAGGAGCCCTCACCTCCCAGTGTCTTTAAAAACTCCATGTGAGTAGCTCCCATTAAACCTTCACAAAAGGAGGCCTCAGCAACATTAATCAATCATACTAGAGATTGCCTGTATCTTATTTACATATGCTTTCATCTTCACCAAGGCTAACAACCTTCAGAAAGTTATGTCAAAGAGGATGTATCTTGTCTGTATGGAACAAACAAAACCTTTTTTATTTAAAGACGTCTGTAAATAAATGTATTTCTAAGCAGGTTTATTCTCCAATATGTTGCCGATAAAATAAAGTAGCTATAAAATTCATGCAAATTATACATACAGAAAATTAACTTAGCAGCAAAGTAAGCTAGAAGTGAATTCATCCACCATGGATAAGAGTGGGAACAATTTGTGTTAGTTAACAGTGACACACTGGACCAAATAAGAAATAATTTTACAGGCTCTAACGGAAGCTTTTGAAGCCACAGTTCACCACAACCAGAACACTACAAGATGTGGGGCCAGATCCTCAGTGCAGCTAAAATGATATATACCAGATGAAGATCTGGCCCTCAACAGTCTCATCACAAGTAAAACCAGGAGGTTAACATGGTTTTGACAAGGAAATATTGGACTCCTTTTAGGAGGAGGTGAGAAATGACAAACAAATTCAGTTTCAGATAAGATTTTCAGAGAGTAAGACCCATATTTTGCATAGGTTCATGTGTCAGCTTTTGTGAAGCTGTGTGAGCATATAAGATACTTGCATATGCAAAATGGATATATGAATGCCTACGTATCTATTTGTGTTTGGAGAGCCCTGCTTTGCATGCATAATTGTGGAAAACTCAGACACAGGTGAAAATCTTCAAATGTGTATTAAAAATGTATCAAAATCTCAGTGCTAAGGTAATGACTGCATTCCCTTTAAAATTTACTTTGTATTAAAGTGAGATATAATTTCATAGCATGGAAATTCACAGCAAAGAATTTTTTCAGCATGTAACAATATTTATTAAAGTTAGCAGAGACATTAGGTTTTAACATAAGATTAATTCTGTGCTTTACAAAGAATGCTGATGATAAGCACTCCTTGCCAAAACCGAAATCAGAGCTGCTCCCTCACAGGAGGAATTTCAAGTTTATGAAATGTTTGTTTATATGTAAAATTAGGGGGGAGGGGGCAGCTAAAACTCAAAATGTTTGGAGGAACAGAAATTCTGCAATATTTTGTTTTGGAAATGCCAAAAAGTTCCACAGCAGGAAAGTTTTGGTGTTGTTAAAACAAAATATGCTTCAAAAGATCCACAGCAGCCCTTTCAGTTTTACTTATTTTCACAGGCTCCCAGTCCCCCCCCAAGCACACGCTCTGTGACCTGCTGAGCTGGTCAACTCCCAGACCCACCATGCAGCAAGCTGCAGAGCTAGCCCACTTGCTGTTTCACCCAGAGGGCTAGGGAGCCCCCCAAGTAGCCAGGCAGCTCACTTGCCCGCCAGCCAGCCATCCCAATAATCTTGGAACTCTTCATCCTTTTCAGAAGGGCTCCTGAAGCCACTCTGAATCCAACTGACAAGTATTGGGTATTGGTATTTTTTTAAACTGATGTGAAAAGGAAAGTTACCTTACAGAAACACACTAGAATGGCAGCCTATCCATTTGCTGCATTTAAAAAGGTTATCTTAGCATTTTTGTAATTCTCTGCTACCTTCCATGGAAAAGTAATTCATGCAACACGCTAGAACCCTACTGACATCTGTCACCTCCACCTGTCCAGCTGCACCTGTATTTATATATTTTGAAGAAACCTACTTAAAGTTTTCGTATCTAAAGTTAAGAAGCGTTTGGGTTTAAATCTGCTAGTCTTTAAAAGTGCCACAGGACTCCGTGTTTGTTTTGCTGAACTAGATTAACATGGCTACCCCTTTGGATCTTTTTATTTGTTTGTTTGCTTAATTTTAAGAGGTTTTCAAAAAATAAATTGCTACAAAACCATCAGATGTGATCAACAGACAAGGGGAAACAGGCTGTTGTGAGCTGGGCCGGTTCTTCCACAGAGGTGATCTAGGCAGTTGCCTAGGACACCAACAAATAGGGGATGCCAAGGGCTGAGCTGAGGCTATTCTGCTCCCTGCCTGTGGCCAGACCCCTGCCTATGGTGCCGCTCCCTGGCAGAGGCGCTGTTCCACAGGCGGCTTGGGGAGGTGGGGTTACCAAAATCCCTGCTGGCCCAGGGTGGCAAAAAACCATGGGCTGTCCCTCGTTATGAGAGAGACAGGCTTTTAAGGTACAGAGCTCTTCCTCAGGTCTGGGTCTCTTTCACCAGCAGAAGTTGGCTCAGCTTTTGTTACTCAAGAACAGAAAGAACTCAAAATAAAACCCAGATCATTTAAAACTATTTACCTTTAAACCTTCCTGAAGCCGTCGATCTAAAACTTTTTGTCCTGGCTTTACTTCAACTAATGCTTTTACTTTGTGATCAATATTGAAATTTTATTGCTACTAAGTTTTATTTCATCATCTTTCCTTTCTTTAGCTTTTGGCTTTTCATTTTCCTCCTGCCCCTTAACCTCTCTCTTCAGTTTGCCTCTGCAATTGCCCTTTCTCTTTTCCCGTTCTTTGGCTTTATTTTTGTTTGTCTTTCTTTGAGTTGCTTTTTACATTCTCTAGATCCAGGTTCCCTATAGTGTCTGGTTCTCAGTTCAAAACTTCTTGATCAAATTGAGCATCTTCTTCACCTTTATTAATGTTTGTCAACTGCAAGTTTACACTTCTATAGCTTTAACTATAATCATGGATGGAGTATGTCATCTCTCTGTCTGTGGAATAGGAGTTTCTTTTGCCTGACTTCTGCAACAGCCATTGGCTATGTTCATAAATAAACTGTTATTTCAAAATAAGTTATTTCAAAATGAGTTATTTCGAAATAAAGTCCTTATTTTGAAATAAGTTAATTCGAATTAAGAAAATGTTAATTCGAATTAAGGGAAAGCCTGCTATCAAAACGGCTGTTATTTTGAAATGGTTATTTCGAAATAAGGCCGTTCGGACATGTTGTTTCAAAACAGTTGTTTTGAAACAATGGTGTTCTTTCGAAACAATGTGTTTGAACACCGTTGTTTCGAAACAGCCATTTCAAAACAATGGCTATTTCGATTTCAAGCGAGGTTTTACTGTTTTGAAATAACGGCCATTATTTTGAAACAATGGGTCCCGTTGTTTCAAAATAACAGAACGTCGTGTAGACATAAGAAATTTTATTTTGAAACAACAGCTGTTGTTTCAAAATAAAACTCTCGTCTGAACACAGCCAATGTTCTCCAGTGAATTAGGGCATCTTTCAAGTCCCACTAACATTTTGTGAGACTAATCTGAATCTAGTCAGTGAACAATCATCTTCAAAAAGCTCCACGCTTGATCTATTTAGTGCATTTAGCAACAGTGTACATTTGAAGGCTGATCTGTTCAACTTTCTGATAAATCCAATATAGGTGTATGATTACAGTGGCCACTGAACTGTTCCTCAGGAGAAAAATGTGGCAGCAAAGGAGTTGGAACGTCACACTGATCAAGTTCCAAAGAGGCAGCCGTGTTAGTCTAGTTCAGCAAAAGAAGCAAGGAGTCCTGTGGCACTTGAAGACTAACAGATTTATTTATCACATGAGCTTTGGTGGGAGAAAACCCCACTTCGTCAGATGCTTTGCAAAGTGGGATTTTCTCCCACAGAAACTCATGCAATAAATAAATCTGTTAGTCTTTAAGTGCCACAGAACTCCTTGCTTCTTTTTCTCACACTGATCATTATCACACTCCAACATCGGCAGCTCTATAGTATGTCTGTCTGACTCATCTCTTTCTCTGGCAATTTTTCACTCTGTTATTACTGCCATGACTCCTAACGGCCAGCACTGTTAGTAGCTCTGCTGTAGAAATTTCCTCTTTCTGGGATTTTTTTCACCATTCTCAGAACCGCAGCAATCAGATTGACAACTCTGTAGCCTTCCCAACTATGATCTCCTCTTTCCTTTCTTTTGGATCGACTTCCATGCTATTTCTATGGACCTTCAGTTAAGCCCTGTGTAGCAGGAAGGCACAGCTCCCCTCGGAAATAGCCGGCAAAGATCTGCCTGACTGGGGGGGGGTGGGGGGGTGGAGCCAGGAGCGGCCTGTCAATCAGGCCAGAATCAGAGGGGCAGGACAAGAACTATAAGAAGGGAGGCAGCTGGCTCAGTTCAGCTCATGCCACAGAAGGAGAAGGACATATCTCTGCTCCCTCCTGACCCTGGGCTGCCCTGTGGGAAAGCAGACCTATGGCCTAAAGACCTGTGTCCAGGCCTTTAGCTGGGGCCACCTGCGGCAGAGTTAGGGAGTTATCTTTGAAGCATTTGAAATGAAAACTTATGTAAAAGAATCTTATTTCTGTTACAATAGTACCTAAGGATCGAAATCAGAGTCAGAGGCCAAGGTCCTGTTGTGCTTAGCTCCAAAGATGCACACACAATGCCTGATCACCGTTTCAATATTCCTATCCAGCTTGGTTTTGCTCTTTATTCTTCAGAGTTTACAAAAGCTTTTGTTAGAGGGACAAATTTTAATTTCAGATTATGCCTCAATCCTACCAAATCTCATCTATGTCCGTAACTTTATTCATTGACTTTAAGAGGACCACTCACATGCATCATGCATATGCATGTGTACAACATCAGATCCTAAATTTTTCTAATTAATAAACTTTTGCAGTATCTTTTGTGGTATAGTCTAGAGATAAGACCTTCATTAGACAGGAGAAGGTCACTGGCAGGTCTAATTTGGCCCAAAATTTAAGTTTTCCTAAATGAGTTGAATAGTAATACTTCCCACTGGAAACTTTAAAGAATGGGAACAGTTTTAAAATAATCCTCCACAGTACTTACAGTATTATTCTAGTTCATGAATGGAGTGTCTATATTCATTATCCAAACAGAGGGAAAGACATGATGTAAAAAATCAGGCAGGAATAAATATGATTTTTTTAATACACATTCATTTCTAAGAATCTCAACTGTTAATCATGCTGAAAACAAAAAATGTAGGTCTTTTAAAATATTTTCAGATGACAGTCTCCTACAAACTGGTTTACAGCAAGTTTTATAATCTGTAATATTTACTGATTTTTTCCATATTAAATAGCATTGAGGGGAACAATCCCAAAATGCTGTCTTGTGTAAGCCAAAAAACAGCTGTAATAACTCCTACCAGTCATGTGTGAAGGTTGTCATATTGATACTCATACAAATCTATATTTTACATTTGCTATAATATTCTCTAACCAGGTACTTAGGAATTTTGGTTTAAGTTTTCAAAAGCCCTGAGAAAAATCTAGCTAAACTGAGATAAAGAATGGAAGATGGATGCCTTCATCAGCCAAGGGAATAGAGCTTAAGTGAGTCTCGAAGAACTGTTAGGAATTGTGGCCCAACTCTCAGTAAGTCCCTTTTGTACCTGTCTGGACTTGCATTAGAAAGTGGCCTTAAAGGGGGTCAGAACTGGCTCATAGAGAACACTATCTCTGCAGGGGCTCCCCTTCTAGCATACAACTAGCATAAGGCCCCAAACCAAACCAGCCCTGCTCCCAGCCTCCTACCACAGGGTGTGGGGAGTAGGAGAAGCTCCAGACATGCTTTGTCCCCTGAACTATGGCTATTCTCTGCTTCCAAAGGCCCTAAGTTTCTCTAATGTACACCAGTGAATGAGCAGGTCCCTGACAGACCAAAGAGCAGAAAAACTCGTTTTTGTCATGAACACATAATATTGCTGCAGGCTGGGGTTTTTTTTTTTTTTTTTTTGGTCTTATAGCTTTTACCACAATCCCATTACAGATGAAGCAGTGTAATTTTTTTTTTCCAAATTGTAGGCACAAATTTTCACTCACTCACATTACAGAGGGAAGACAAAATGTGGTAAGACCACCAGAGTAATGACATTATGTGCCAGTTAAATATTTGTTCTGTTTGAGTTGCTTTCAGTCAATGTATATGTTGCCACTAGATGCTAATCTGTATTTAAGGGCAAAGCATCCTTCAGTAATGAATAAGTTGACACACAGGGCTCTTCTAGGAACCTCCCACTGTTGCTTTGGAGAGATGTGATTCCTAAAGAATTAGATGCTTAAGGGAAGGTAAAAGGGCAGATGAGGCTTTAGGGTGGGGTGGGATTTACAGATGCTGCTGTATTCCTCCTACTTAACTGCAGATGTAACATAGAATCAGGTTGACTTAATGACTAATGAAAAGCCCATTGAAAGCTGTGGCTCAAGCCCCAAAGAAAAAAATGTAAGATGTCAGTTTGCCTTATTTAAATAAGGGAAGAAGGAGGAGGAGGAGGAGGAGGAGAAAACAGTTAGGAAACCTGCTTCTGTTCTATTTATATTCAGAAGGGCATTTTTTTTTTCTGAGTGGAGATTGGTGCCAAAATTATTTTAAAGCCAACACTTCATCCTGGCTATCAGTCAATACGGGAAACTGATGAGCCTGCATTTATGATCAATGGCTGATTGTCAGTTTCTCAAGTATATTGATGATCCTGGTTTTTAAAAACTCTTGCTCGCATTGCCTTGTGCGAGTGAAGGGAGAGAGAATTATTATTAGGTGGTTTTTAGAATGATCCTATTGGCTCATATCTTGTAGGATCAAAATAATTTCATAATGCTAAGTGACGCACTGAAAGGGGAAAGTTGGTTGTGAGGCATTTGAGCTAGACCTTGAGTTGAATGTCTTCAATGACATTCACTCAGTTATTGGCACTGATATTTATACTGAATGGGCTACTGAGGACAGTATGTTTCACAAGCTCATTACCAAATGTGTCAGTTCCTATTTCATGGGAGTCATCAAGGAGAAATCAAAAATCTGCAATGAAGTTGCTGACTATTTACAGGGATAAATTTCTGTAATTGCTGATACACTGCTGACAGTAAATAAGGAACATTCTTTGCCTATCAACTTTTATGTTCACATTCACCTTGACATTCTAAAATACTCACTCATCAGGGGTGAACTATTCCATTAAATTATCATCTTGTCAGTTTTGTATACTGAGTTGTCCACATTTTTTTCCAAGAGTAGTGTTGTTAGTATTTGGGGCCTTGCTGCCTTGACTAAATTCAATTCCGCCTAGCTAATTTCCCACTACAATTTACAATATAATAGTCATGTAATTTCAGAAACTGTTACATACTCTATCTCTACACTGTTTAAAAAAGATGCCTCATTTTACCTAGAGGTGGCTACATTTCAATGGTAGCCGCTATCTTTTCTTAATGTCATTTGTAAAGCACTTTGGATCTTCCAAGATGAAGAGGAGCTGTATACATGCCAAATACTTAACAAAAAAGTCAGATATTTGTAAACAATGCATCTTGCTACCAGAAAGTCATGAATTCAGTCAGTTTTGACTGAATTCGTAACCATGGGACTGGTTTGACTCTAACTGACACTCCTAGACACTCATTCGTCTATTTCAAAAGTGCAGCTGTTCTCACAGGACTATAGAAAAAATATAGTTCCTCAAATAAGGTTTGTCATGATTCAATTTTATTTGGCATTCATTACAATGTTCTGCCTTGAATGTATCATTTTAACTTTTAACAATTGAGTATTTCAGGTCTCCATTATGGACAGCACAAATCATTACAAACTCAATATTTACTTTCCTGCAGGAATGGTGCTTCCTGTCTGAAGATGATAGCTAGCCCAATCTGCCTGAACCCTCTGTTGGGTTTTTAACAAGTTTCTATCCAAAATACTCAGCATTTACTCCTTCTCCACTCCACTTAGAAAGGAGCTAAAATAAGTGTAAATCTCTGGGCACACTGGCTAACCAGAAAACTGAACTCAGTCTCTGCAGCTATGTCTACAATTAAGAAGTTATTTTGAAATAACTTACTTTGAATTAATTATTTCAAACTAATAATGGTTAATTCAAATTAAGTTAATTCGAACTAACACATCCCCACTAGAAACCCAAATTGAACTAGCATATCCATGGACAGGACTTGCTAGTTCAACTTAGGAAGAGGGCACCATGTGAAGTATGGCAACATGGCCCCGAGAAGGACCATGCCCCTACCCACTGCATAGAAAGAGGAAGGCACCCTGGGACGGAGAAGGTCAAACCATGTTAATTCGAACTAATGGTTAGTTTAAATTAATGCAGCTTCATGGGGTTAATTTCAACTAATAAGTTTGAATTAACCATTACTTGGAAGTTAAGGGAGGTTTTATAACTTCAAAGTAAGTGTTCATTACTTTGAAATAAGGACTTCCTTAGCTTGAAGTAACAAAAGCCAGTGTAGCCATTCATTAATTTGAACTAAATAGTAAATGTAAACATAGCCTGTAATACCAAGTTTTAATCAATGTTAAATATGTTAAGCATCTATAAATATGCATGCAGGTAAGTTTCTTAGGCTATGTCCACACAAGCCTTTTAAATCAAAACAACAGCAGTTGTTTTGATTTTAAAATAGACACGTCCAGATGATGTTTTCCTTATTTCGAAATAAGAAGCTCCCTTATTTTCAAACAAGGAAAATCATTTTGATACAATAAAACCTGGTTATATATCAAAATGAGGGCTATTTCGAAACTATGGTTTCAAAATAACCCCGTCTGGCTCTACTGATTATGCCCCACATATTGATATAACAGAACGACCTCCCTCCCAGGGTGTATGGCACCCTGGCAGGAAGTCCCACCCCCCCTCAGCACCCTGGCCAGAGAGCTGATCAGCACCCTGGCCAGAGAGCTGATCAGCACCCTGGCCAGGGTGCTGAGAGGAGACAGAGGGGGGCATAGGAGGGCGCCAGGAAAGCGGGCAGGGGAACCACTGTCCCCCCTGGCTGCAGGCTTGCCCCTGCAGCCAGGAAAGTAGACTGAGGCGCCATGGTCCCCCCTGGCTGCCCGCTTGCCCTGCCGCCATGACAGTGGGGCAAGTGGGCTGGGGAGCTGCAGTCCCCCCTGGCTGATGGCAAGACTCCTTGCCAGGCCAGCCAGCTGGGGGACCTGTCCCCCCCGGCAGCAGTAGGGGTGCCCCAGGGTCCTTCCCCTCCTGCCCCACCAGCAGCAGGGGAGGCAGGGCAGGGGGATCCCTGTCCTGGGTGTTTTTCCCTTGCCTGGCTCTCCAGGTGAGAGCCAGGCAGGGAATAAGGTGGCAACATGGCACCGTCAGGGGGCCATGTTGCCACACCTCCCAGGGTGCCCTTCTCCCGAATTGAAATAGCAAGTCCTCTGTCCAGACTTGCTATTTCAATTTGGTATTTTTCCTTAATTCGATTTAAGTTCAGTCGAATTCAGGGTTTTATTTTGAATTTGCTTATTTTGAAATTAACTTATTTCGAAATAAGCATTTAGGTGTGGACATAGCCATAGACTGCAAATATTTCTTTAAGTGTTAGTAAGCTTGTATAAGATGAGAATTATGACAAAGGATCCTACAACACATACATGAAGGACTGAAAAAGTGGGTCCTACTTTGACAGATATTGCCGATTTTAGGTATGTTCCTCTTTTTAAGTACAGGGACTCTTTCAAACTGGTAGAATTCACTAAAATGGAAGAAGCTTTAAGTTTTATATGCTGAGCCATGTTTACTTAGCTGTTTTGTAACATGGTACACTACAGACCACACTTTCAGTCACATCTTTGCCACTAAAGTCAAAAGGATTTCGCTCAAGGTCAGACTCTACAATTTTCCTTACAAGATGCAAGAATTCTGGCGTCTGAGCTGATGATGTTAAGCCCAACTTGAATAATAGGTGAATTTTCCACATTGCTGGGTGTTGTGCTGTTTTTCAGACAATCATAGAATCATAGGGTTGGAAGGGACCTCATACGTCATCTAGTCCAACCCCCTGCCAGAGGCAGGACCACTCCCACTAAACCATCCCAGTCATGGTTTTGTCCAGCCAGGCCTTAAACACCTCCAAAGATGGAGATTTCATCACCTCCCTCGGCAGCTCATTCCAAAGCTTCACCACCCTCCTAGTAAAAGTTTTTTCTAATATCCAGCCTCGACCTCCCTAACCGCAACTTGAGACCACTGCTCCTCATTCTGTCCTCTGTTACTACCAAGAATAGTCGAGCTCCATCTTCCTTGGAGCATCCCTTCAAGTAGTTGAAGGTTGCTATCAAATCCCCCCTCAATCTTCTCTTTTGCAGACTAAATAAGCCTAATGCTTTCAGTCTTTCCTCATAGGGCTTGTGCTGCAGCCCTTTAATCATTTTGGTTGCCCTCCACTGGACTCTCTCTAGCATGTCCCTGTCTTTTTTGTAGTGGGGGAGCCCAAAACTGAACACAGTATTCTAGATGTGGCCTCACCAGTGCAGAATAGAGGGCAATGATCACATCCCTTGATCTGCTGGTAATACTTCTTTTGATGCAGCCCAGTATGCCATTGGCCTTTTTGGCAGCAAGAGCACACTGCTGACTCATATCTAGCTTCCCATCCACCATGACCCCCAGGTCCTTTTCTATAGTGCTGCTACTTAGCTGAATGTTCCCCAGCCTGTAGCAGTGCAAAGACTGGAAGAGTATGGTCTACGTGTTCACAGAGACAAATGTAAGTTTTTCCAGCCCTCAGTTGAATATTTAGGACATATAATTGATGCTGACGGTCTCCATAAGTCTCCAGCCAAGGTTAAGGCTATCGTGGATGCTCCGCTACCTCAGAACGTAAGCCAACTTTGCTCTTTTTTGGGTTTATTAAACTATTATCGCAAGTTTATTCCACAATTAGCGACGCTCCTGAAACCCCTACATGAGCTTCTGGGGCTGAAAAAGGCCTGGAACTGGACTGAAGCCTGTGATGTTGCATTTAATGAAGCTAAACGCTCACTGGTAAACTCTAAGGTTCTGACACATTTTGACCCATCTTTGCCCCTACAGTTGGCTTGTGATGCCTCCCTTTATGGAGTTGGGGCTGTACTGTCACATATTATGCCTTCTGGCGAAGAGAGGCCTATTGCTTTTGCTTCACGCTGCTTGACCAAGGCAGAAACTAACTACACCCAAATTGAACGCAAAGCACTGGGCATTGTTTTTGGTGTTCAAAAATTTCACCAGTACCTGTGGGGAAAGAAGTTCACACTTCTCACTGACCATCGACCCCTGACATCAATTTTGGGGCCACACACAGGCATCCCACATTTGGCTGCTCGTCAGATGCAACGATGGGCATTGATACTTTCTGGATACACATATGAAATCAAGTATAGGCAATCCTCTTTGCATTGCAGTGCTGATGGTCTTTCAAGGCTACCCTTACTGGTACACCGTCAAGATCAGGGTCAGGAAGGAATCTTTTATTCTGAACAGGTGGAAAACACACCTGTCACGGCAACTCAAGTGAAGAAAGTGACATGGGTTGACCCAGTACTCTCACAAATTATGGATTTTGTGATGCATGGAACATTCTTACCTGACTCTCAGGTCTCTCCTGACCTCTTCCCCTACGTGTCTAGGAGGACAGAGTTATCGACCCAATCTGGGTGTTTGTTGTGGGGTATGCGTGTCATTATCCCATCTTCATTGAGACCACGTTTGTTGGAACAGCTCCATTCAAGTCACTTCAGCATAGTGCACATGAAAGAAATTGCACGGAGCTATTTCTGGTGGCTGGGCTTAGACAGGGCCACTGGAGAAACGGCTAGAGCTTGTACCTCATGCCAGAGCGTCCAGAACGCACCTCAGTTGGTACCTCTTCACCCGTGGGATTGGCCCGAAAGGCCATGGCAACATATCCATGTTGATTTTGCTGGCCCATTTGAAGGATGTATGTTTTTAATTGCTGTGGATGCCCATTCAAAATTACCAGAAGTCTCCGTAATGCAGTCCACTACTACAGAAACCACTATTCAGACCCTGCGTGGCTTTTTTAGTCGTTATGGTCTTCCAGAACAGCTGGTGAGTAACAATGGACCATAATTCATTTCTCAGGATTTTGAAACTTTTATGAAGGCCAATGGAATACATCACATCAGGTCAGCATCGTATCATCCTTCCACCAATGGACTCGTGGAAAGGTTTGTACAGACTATGAAGCAAGCTCTAAAATCTGCAAAGGGACGTTCACCTCTTCAGAAACGTCTGGACAACTTTTTGTTGTCCTACAGAAACACGCCACAGGCTACAACTAAGGCATCTCCAGCTTTTCTTATGATGGGACGGCAGTTGCGCTCTTGCTTTGATTTGTTGAAGCCACGAGACACACGGCAAGTGGTTCAATGCCAACAGCAGGACCAGGTCAGCAGACATTCACCAAGAACAAAGGGCCACACCTTCAGTATTGGACAGCCAGTTCTCGCTCAAAACTATGCTTCAGGAGCTAAATGGGTCCCAGCAATGGTTCCAGACAGGACCTGTTTCCTACTCTGTCCAGACAGCAAGTGGCCTAGTTTGGCGACCGCATGTAGATCAGTTGCTTCTCCATCATATCCATCCAGAAGATGCATCTCCAGCAGACATATCTGACTTCACCCTTACTGATGATACAACATCAGAGCATGAAACTACTGTTTCTGTCTCTCCTGCTCCTGCCACCCCTTCAATGCCTTCAGCCTCCCTGAACCAACCAGACACAACATCCTCTCTGGTTCCAGCTACTTCCCCAGTACCTGTGATCCCAACACCACCAATACCACCTTGTGGTGTGGGCACACCAGAAGCTCACTGTAATCCACCTTGAGACAGAAGGCCTCCTAATCGGCTGGATCTTTAGCTAGTGGTGACCCGTCTTAATGGGGCAGAATAATTCCCCGGGGGTTCGCTGGAGATGGGGCAATCTACCCTCATCTCCTAGTTTAGCTCTTATTCTTTCTGGGAGGAGGGGAGGGGGCTTTATTCTGGCGGGCTTTTTCATTAGAGGGGGAGGAATATGTGGTGTTTTGGACTACCTAGGGTCATTGGGGTTGTCATAGTGATAAATGGGAGGGTCGTTTAGGTGCTAGGGAAACCTGTCTGTCGGGTCCTCTCTCTCAGTTCTCTTTCAATAAAGACTCCTTACACAGCTCTGAATATGCTGCCTCTCCCTATTGGATTATAATTTCCCCTAAAACTCCACAGTTAGGCACGTCACCACACTTTTCTTTAAGTGAAGCAGTGTCATCTGTGCCTGCTGCAGCGCAGTCCTCTGAAATCAACTCTCTCTGTTAGTAGGCCTGTGGGCTAGGTCGCTCTTTCAGTTCAGACTAGTAGGAGGCTCAGACCAACTTTCAAGTTCCTGGAGGGTTTCCTCTTCAACACCCATCCCCCATCACTGGGCACTCACAGAAATTAGCAGAAAGCTATCCCCAAGAAACAGAATACACACAGCTTGATTGGTACAACTTAGGATCAGGTCTTTGATAATATCACAGCTCTGAGATGCAGATTTATAGTGAAAATAATAAGTTTATTATCAAAGATTAAAATTCAAGAAATACTGAGTAAGGATAATGAATCAGAAATAATTACATATAAAACAAAAAAGGTACAACATGCTTCTCAAAGGCCAAATTTAACTATAATTGGCTAAAATCCCTGTATAATTTTATCTCAACCCAAAGCCTCTTTGCAGAATTCTCAGCCAACCCTGGCTGAGATCCTGTTTTCATAAATGCAGTCACACTGCCTGATTATTTCCTGAAGTGCAGGATAAAATGCCTTACTTGTCCCCTTGTTATAGTCCAGTAAACCTTTGCAATGCACCCCCAGACAAAACTCTTCTCCTCCATTGGTCATTTTTCCTGTTGACTTCATGACTCTTGACAGGAGCGCCCTGGCCTGGAAAAAGACCCAGGCCTCGGGTGCCGGGATTCAAGGCTCACACGCTTCAAGTGCACTGCCACTGCAGCCGCCGCCGCAGCAGACCTGGGGCTTTGGGACCGGAACAAGGGGCTCGAGCCCAGTAAGCCCAGCACCAGTGACGCCCTGGCTCTTGATCTTTATTAGCATTCAGCTCAAACCAGCAGTGGGAGGCCCACTGTCAAACAATATACAGTGCTAGATAGACAAATATTCCTGCAGGTTAATCATACCTTAATACAGATTCTCAGGACATATATTTTGTGTGTGTGTGTGTGTGTGTGTGTGTGTGTGTGTGTGTAGATAGATAGATAGATAGATAGATAACCAGTGGTTGAAGTATAATTTGGTGGGCCCCCAAACCCTGCTAATCTCCTGACCCCTTCCCATATCATCCAGGCTCCCTTCATGCATGTGTGGGCCTCAGCCCAGGTAGACATTTGCAGGGATTTCCCTAACACTCCCCCTCCTACATTTCCCAATACCCCCCCATTTGTCAGCTAGTAACTGTTATACCAATTTAGTGAGCACCCCTAAACCTCCTCCTACACCCCCCCAGTTTCAAGTCCTGGGGAAGCTGCTGGGCATTTGCAACCACTTCTCAGTACCACATGCATTGGTTATCGCTCCCTGCTGATTCAAATCTATGGTCTGCCCCACACCTCTACCCCATGCTGTACTGGTGCCCGCCCCCCAAGAGGAGGCCAGGCCCCACACTCGCTCACCACTAGCAGAGCAGCCCTCGCTGGCCTCCAGCAGCACACAGCACAGCCCCAGACTCCCAGGGGCCAGGGCGGGAGAGAATCGCCTTACTCCTGCCACTGCTCCAGGCTGCACTCTGAGGCTCCTACTTCTAGCACAGCCTGCCCTGTGCATATGCATGGGAGCCAACTGACACATTTCAGAGCAGGGCAGGTGTGCATCCCCTCTTCTTGTAATGTTGCCTGCCCTGCCAGAATGTGCTAGAATGCAGCATTCTGGCTCATTTTTCTGTTTTTATGGGCCCCAGAATGCTGGCCCTTAAAATAGTGGGCCCCTGAATGGCATTCCAGCGCATTTTGGCATACTTTAGCCCCCTATGTAACTTCTCAGTTATCATCCATACATATATCTCACAATGATTATGAACATCAGTATGTCAGAAGTTGGTATTAGATGCCTTATATGACATTCTTTATGGATAAATACCATGAAAGCAGTATTCTCATTGTAATGAACTGAGAGTCCTTTTGGTCGGTGCTGAGGCAGAATAGTGAACACTTTGCAAGCAACACCAATAGACTTCTGTATCACAAGAATGTAATCTTTGCTGTGCCCTATTCTATAGAGCATTCTGCACCATCATTGTTTTAGCGTGCTTTTATTGCAAAGTTTTAAAAATTATAATGAAAACAAAGTTTAAAGAGGCAGGTAACCAGGGGCGGATTACCCGCTGGGCCAACAGGGCCCGGCCCCAGGGCCCACCATAGTGTGGGGGCCACTCCGCCCTGCCAGCAGCATAGCACTGGGAAGGGGAGTAGGGTGGGCCAGCCCGAGGCCAAGCTCTGAGCTCCCACTCTGCCCCTGGGCTGGCCAATCTGCTCCCAGAGGGAGGGTGAGCCAGCCCACAGGCCAAACTCTGCCATTCTCAAACCGCCTCTGGGCCAGCTACTCTGCTCCTGGGGAGCAGGGGCCTGACTGCCATGTGAGTGGTACAGGATCCAGCACAGCCCGAAGCCACACCACACATGGCAGTCAGCACCCCCGCCCTCCCAGGGCTGGCTGCAGCTGGGCTATGGCTGCAGCCATCCCCCCAGTGCTGAGGAAGCACACCGGTGGGGAGGCCCAGGAGCCCTGCAGCCCTTGATCCCCCACTGTAGGTAACTACACAATGCTAGCATTCACAAGAAGCCATTTAATGCATTACTGAACTTACCAAACAAACGCTGATGGAACAGGAATTTCCCAGCTATCAGTCCTGTGAGAATGGCAAGTAGCCATAGAAGCACCTTCAGAAACCTCCAGCCTCCTCCTTCAGGGTATTTATTTGTTATAAATGAAAAGCAGTTACCAACAACAAGAACATTGGCTTCTGTTTGACTGTGAGATACCGGATCCTCAGCAAATATTAAGAAGTTAAAGAAAGTCACCAGGTAAGCCACAACTAGGCGAGACCATGGGTGTTGGAAGTAGTAGCGGAAGTCTTTACCCATTCTCAAATACTTCAGTACAGTTGTTTGCCTGTATAAAAAGATATATCAGTATATTGTTACACATACCAATCATCACAGAATTCAGAAGCTGCCTAGAGGTTTCAAAAGTAAAAAGAATTCACATTTTTAGTGATTTACTTTTAATATTCTAGAAGAGAGGTCTCAAACTCACAGCCTGCAAGCCCCTAAATTATTTCCTGCGACCTGCAACAACACTTAGAATTTCTTAAATAACTGATAATGCAAAAATTAAAGTGTGTTTACTTACTCTTTGTCTTCCTGATGATACTCCCATCTTAAATGGAAGTAATTCTTACTTATTTGCTTTTGGCAATTATATGTTTGTCTTCATTTTGAATATACTTTGTATCATTTTACGAAAAGGTTTCAGTGGTGTAGCCCTCAGGGTGATTTGAGTTTGAGACCCCGTTCTAGACTAACCCAGTGATAAACAGTTCCAATCAAAACTTTTGATAGGCAAAGAAAAATTAATACTTCCTGCTAGCTTCAGTAATGTCATGCTATCAATTTTAGCATACCATTTTTATTTTTAGATATTCTACCTTCTTATTAAAGTAGAACTACATCAAAATTAACATAGGATATGAATATGGGTCAACACAAAACATGTTATGACATTTGAAATTCACAGCGCCTTTCTCATGCACTCAAAAAGCCCCAGCAAGGCCTCCACAAATTTTGGTTCTAAGAACCTTTCAGCATGCCCTTCTACCTCTTCTTCATCATAAATACATGCATGCTAGGCCTGCTACTAAATCTATTCCATCACCTTTTGGACTAAGTTCCCATGAAAACCACTTGGTCTGTTCTCTCATCACCTGTGAGATTTATAACCCCAACTTCCAAAAACAGCACTGCAAGTTATACATGGAGGTATGAGCAAGTCTCACCCAGGGTCCAGCGCAAACACCAGTGAGGTCAATAGAAGTTTCTCTATTGACTTCAGGTGGCTTGAGACAAAGGCCATAATGAAATGTAGCCTTATAAGCAGGGCACTCCCATTTCCTGTACTTCGAAAGAACTCTGCATGAATACAAGAATGTAAAAGTGCAGATTTGTATTTCGCCTTCCCCCAATTTAATCTGTTTCAGTGCTTCTCCAACTACATATTTGTCTCTCTGTTCCCATAATGTTCATACCATAGGGTCACTGCGTATGCACACAGACACCAATCCAAGAGTGCTGTAGAGCAGTCAGGGGTTAAAGTAAGGCAGAACACCCCAGAACACCATTCCGGGGCTCACTAGTTTCAGGGGCTCAACATTCTGGGGCCCTTAAAAATAGAACACGGAGCCCAAACGCTGAGTTCCAGGGCCTGCCATTTAAAAATAGGAGGCCATGGAACGCAGCGTTCCAGGTCCATGTTCTCTTTTTAGGGGCCCAAATGCTGGGCCCCTAAAAATAGCAGGCCCTGGAGTGGCGTTCCACCACGTTCCAGCAGGCAGGGGCAGGGGCCAGGAGTATTGCTGGGGGCTCAAGCCCCACCCCAAACACCTCCCCTTCCACGCCCTGCCGCAACCTGGGCCCTGCAGCCTCTTCCCCAGCTGTGATGCCGCTCGGACCCAGGGCCTACTGCCCCCACCTCCCTGCCATGCTGCCACCGATAAGTGCAGGGGCAGCCCGGCTCATGGGGGGGGTATTGGTGGTGGGGGTGGCTCTGGCATGTGAAGGGGCAGGAGCTGGGGTCGGGGGGGGCCACCCACATGGGAGGGGAGCCCACCCACACAGGGGCGTTCCGGGGCCCCCCCAAATGTACCTTTACCCCGAGAGCAGCGTTTCTCAACCGGTGTTCCATGGAACACTAGTGCTCCTCAGACACAGTGCAGATGTCCTGTTACCCACTGCAACCCCTTCCTTTAGGGGCTGGGGGTGAGCCTGGAGGGGGGAGGAGAAATTTAATGCCCCAGTGGCAGAAAAGCTTCAGGTAGGCAGCGGCAGATGTTGATGTACACCTGGGAGCTTTGCTGTGACTGGGGCATTAATCTCCCACCACTGTTAGCAGCTTTTTCAAGAATGTTTTCATCAGGTGTTCCATGTAAAGTAATGAATACCTCTAGGTGTTCCCCAGTCCACTAAAGGTTGAGAAACACTGCTGTAGAGCACTAATGGATTGCTCAAAGCAACCAGATGGAGTGGGACTGGTGAGGGAGGGAGTGTAACCTAATCATTCTTTTTACAGCATAAGCATCTAATAATATAGTCTACAGAACTGAACACCACAATTCTGTCAGTGTCATATGATCTGGAAAAGATAAACACACAAGATTCTTTGTCAAATGTTTAGAGCATAATACTTCTTTCAATGACAAAGGTCTCTCAGATAGGAATAGCTGTTTATGTAGGCACTTTGTTAAAAAAAAATTTAAAATCTGATTTTTTTTCTTCCTATTAGATACATTTATACAGTCAGTAAACATTAAAAACAACAGATTACATTTACTAGTCAGCACAACAGTGTTGAACTACATATAAATAAATTTATCACAGAACACACAAAATATATTGATATTTAAGTATCTATTACAAGGACTATGTCATCTTTGACAGAACTTCATGAACTGAAGAAAGTAACCTGAAGTAGGAAATTGTTATTCAAACAATCTAAGGAACAGCACTTTTGCAAGGTCACAGATACTAAGAAACCAAAGATACCTTTAAGACTATAAAGTCAATACTTTCCTACGTCCTCTTTTTTGTGCTGATGTTTGCATGAAGTTGTAATTATTCTATTCCTTTAGACATCTTAAATTTGGGAGGTGGGTGGGCAAAAACCAGGGAAAGGTGTGTCCACCCAACATCCAGAGGTACCAGATAGTGAGCAAAAAACACAGCCTAAAGGATATTATTTGGTGACAGACACCAATACTTTAGTTGAACTAGGCTAGAAAATAAACAAGAGTGGTTGTTGCCATTAGCAAATGTTCAGCCATTGGGGGTTATTAGAAAACCACATGTGGACTGCCCTGTGCTCATTTAACCTATTTTTATTCCCCACACTATACAAGGATTATGACATTTCAAAGCACTTCCACAATTAAGAACCGCAGCTGGTTAACACCGATGGCCTGGCAGTAAAACCGACTGTGTTCTGTTTATTTGGGGAATCAGGACCTGATGCATTGCCAGACACAGCTCGTCTGAGCACCCTCCTCTCCCCCCAGCTCCTTGCGAAGGATCAGGCCGACAGATTGGCAGAAGAGGACGCGTAACTCACCCGAGGGGGGTGCCACGATGCTACCTGCAGCCTTCCCCGGGAACAAGAAACCCAGCAAAATCCTGCCCTCCGGAGAAATGACGCCGCCGTTTGATCGCGGCCGCTGAGGGCGGGCCAGGCTGAAGCCCTGGGGGACCTGGGGGGGGACCTTGGACAGACACAGACGCCGTTTACTCACCAGGGGCGGGAGCCGCCTTTTGCTGCGAGGGGAAATTGCTACCCGAGCCCGGCTCCGGCTCCGGCTGTGCCAAGGCGCGGGGAGCTGCTGTCACCGCCTTGGCTCCAGCCCGCGGCGCGCCCCCGTGGCCGGGGCGGCGGGCCGGGGGACACGCCGCCCGCCAGCTGTGCGCGCAGCTGGATGCCGCGCCTCTGCGGGGCCGGCTGCAGGAGGGAGCCGAAAGCGCGAGCGGGCCCGGGAAGAGCCGCGTGCAGGCCGCGCCCGGAGGGGAGCGGACACAGCGCGCCCCGCGGTGCACGGGGCCTTCCCGCGGTGGAGGTAGCCGCCCGGCAAGCCCCTCTCTTCCTCCCTCAGGAACCGGCTCCCCAGATGCCAAAGCCTGGCAAGGAGGACGGGGAAGTAGGAAAAGGAAGACATTGGAGGAGACAATGTAGCATTAATGTCCTATTCTTCCGGTTTTAGGGGCTTCCCCCTAAAAATAGGGTGTTCTGGGGTGTTCCAGCATCCTTTAACCTCTGTAAGTGAAAAGTCAGACAAAATCATGTATCTGTAAAATGCCTGCCCGGGATGTCAAGGTAAAAAGGAGGGAATAGAATAGAATCAGAGGGTTGGAAGGGACCTCATGAGATCATTGAGTCCAACCCCATGGGGCTTGACCCCAGGACCTTATGCATATTAAGCAGAGGTGCCAGCCTGACATCTGGTAACCCCAGGGGACTGCTGGCACTGGCACATGGGGCATGTGCCCTGAGTCCCTGTGTCAGTGCCCTGAATGTCCACAGCAGCCCCTGCCTCTCCCATCTCCGTCCCAGGCCAGAGATCTGGGGCCTGGCCACCAGTGGCAGCGCCTGCCTCTCTCGGCCACGGCGGTTCCTGCCACTCCCAGCCCGGTCCCCAGCCAGGAATTCAAGCCAGGCTGTCTGTGGCAGTGCCAGCCTCTCCTGGCCCCAGCTAGGGATCCAGGGCCAGGCAGGTGGTGGCAGGAGCCTGAGGCTGAATCAGGCACTGGCAAAGAATTGGGGCTGTATGGGACGGAGCCAACAGCCAGGGCACAGGGCCTATGCCTTGGGTCTTTCCCCCGCACAGGAATGTTCCTGGGTAATCCTACCCAGGAACAGGCTGGAGGCAAGGGAATGGTTCAACAGGCAACATGGAGATGGGCTCTCTAGGTTGTGTGGAGCCCTGTAAAGCCATGAATAGCTGTATCTGTGGTGTCAATATCCACACAGGCCATTTCTTGCAGATGGGCATCCACATATTTGTATCTATGCCAGGTTCTAACCTTGTGTGAAATATTATTAGCAGGTCAATTATTAACCCTGTTAAAGTCAAATTCTGGCCACCCCTAAAAGGCCCAAAGGCAGTTTAAAATGGGGCAGCAGCAACAGTGGAGACCCCCATTCCTGAAGAGTGAGCCTTGTAGGTTACAGAGGATCTTCCTGGCACTTCCATGAGAGGGAGAGTTAACAAGACGACTTAGTCAGCATGAACTGACAATGAATCAAAAATCATACATTCAGTGAGGAGGCAGAGTTCACATCATAATTGCTGTAATACTGGCTGAAACCTAAATGCATAATAGTGTGGCTAGCTGATGCAGACCAGATGCCTCTTTATTGCAGATACAGTATTTACATGCATTTTAGACAGGCTTTGTTTCTTCCCCAGGATTTGAGCCTTACAGCTAGCACCCACAGATACCCTTCTGGAATGTATGCAATCAATAAATTTGCACTGTGACCTATTTGGTGATGCATAAAGCAAGACCAGTTTTAGAGGCCCATTATTTGGGGATGAGGGGCATAAAGTGGCTATTTTGGGAGGCTAAGGTGCCATTATTTAAAAAGCAAAACTTTTTTTAAAGAGTCCAGGGGCAGTTAGATCCCTAGGATATACTGAATTTTAAAGATTTAGGAAAGTAAAATTTGACTGGGTCAGTATTTTGCTCTGATCTATAATTTTGGCTTGATAACAGTTTGGAGCCCCTTTAAGGTAGGTCTTCTGGGTGGTAAATGTCTTCTTTACTACCCCTGCCCAAACACTGGTAGTTCTAGGGAACTGGAAGTTCTAGACAACTTTTACTTGGGTATTCCTGATTTGAGTACTTCACTTCACAGCCTTAAGATTCTTTTACTGTAAAAAAAGAGTTCTAGGTTAAGAAAGAAAGAAAAAGACTATTGTATACAATCATTTACTAGCAAACACTAGAACACTACATACAACACAATATCAGGAGTGGCCAAATTGAGGCTTGTGAACTGCATGTGGCTCTTTTTTACAGTTAAAGTGTGGCTTATGGAGAGTCCTATGCCCCCTGCCCTCTAATTCTTCACCTACCAGATTGGGGTGAGGAGCTCAGAACATCTGCCCTGCAGAAAGCTGGGACTACTATAGCATTCTGATCAATGGGGAGGGAGGTTCAGGAGGTCAGTACGTTTTACCACTCTTGCAAAATTTTCACAATGGGATTCCCTATGTCACTGTGCTACTACATACCATATGAAGTCCAGCCTCCTTTCATTCAAAATGAGAATGTATATCTTGGAGGGGAAAGTGCTCCCTAGAAAAGCAAGATCATTTTCTTCATGCATCTACACAATAAAACTTAAATTCCTTTCAGCTTATATATGCACAGTACCACAGAACAATCACAGACAGTTTTTAATATAACTAGTGGGCATGGACAAACTAAATTTAAGCTATTTTAACAGTTATATAAAAAATTAGTTTTACACCAGAATAGTCAACAGCACATCTGTGCCAGTCATACTATTTCCTTATCATATTTCATGTTTCCAGCACCTTTTTCTGAGGTGCTAGTATTCTTCAAAAAGAAATTACAAACAACAAAACAAAACATCCTCACAGGATTTCCTCCATTCTTTTTGTTTAAAAAGGCTGGAGTATTTTTGCTTATATTTGTATTAAAATGTAAAATCATGCTAAAGAAAAACTGCTCAAATTTCAGCTTAAGAGGGTAATTTGGCATGTTTTTAAATGGTCTTTTAGAACAAAAATACTCATGCAACTTGAAGTACAGGTCTACAATTTTATCTGGAGTCACCCAGATTCAGTGGTGTTGAGAAAATATCCAATACTGTGAAACACAGCCCTGAAGCAAATAATTTCAGTAGACAGGAACACTCTCGTTCAGTGAAAAATGAGTTTGTCTACAGTACAAAAATATAAAAACAAATTGCATTACAAATAAAACTATAAACAGCTAAACAGTTACCTTTTTTGGTCACCAGTCAAAATCATTTAGTTAAACCTGTAAAGCAGGCTGAATCAAGATGATGAGTCATCTTGACAGTAAGGGTATTTTTAAATGGTTTCTCACACAAGTATTACTAGCTTACCCCCCAATTAAAGTATTAGTAGTGTGAGGGAAATCTTGTCAGATTCAGTTTCCAACAGTTTAATGGTGTTCAACTATCCATTTATTTCACTAAAAAAACAGTTTTTTACCTATGTCAGGGAAAAACAGATTTCCTGCATGTTGGCCTGTAATTTTCCCTCAGAAAGCTCTACTGAAAGAAGCTGCTGTCTCAGTCAAATACAATGCCATTCAGTACAGGAAAACAGGCTTAAGTACTATACTATAGCTTCCAGAACACTGAATCTTTGCAAGTGAAGAGATTAAAAAAAAACAAAACAAAACCCAAAAAACCTTTACAGTAGTGGAAAGGCAGCAAATTGATACTTGAAATATTTATGTATCACACTATTTATGAAAAATGTATAAAGGAAAGTGCCCACCTACCATAAAATTTTGTATTTCCTGTGGTTTCCCCTGTTAAGGATGAAGCTTGCCCTCAGAGGTTAAAGTATAATTTGGCGGGCCCCCTTCCTGCATGTCCAGGCCCCCTTCAAGCACCCCAACTACTGCCCCCAATATCCATTCCCCTGTCCCCAAAATCCACCCCCAGCTTCCAATACAGACTCTCATCTCCAAAATCTGCCCCCAATACCCATCCCCAAAATCCACCCCTGCCCCCAATACCCATCCTCAAAATCCACCGCAGTCCCCAATACCACCCCCCTCAGCGTGAGCTGGGCCACCCCAGTACTTACTGGCGGCAGTGCAGCTGGGAAGGTGAGGGTGCTAGGCCCCTGGTCAGGGCAGCAACATGGCTTGGGATTGGCTGGGTGGGGAGTGGTGGCAGGCCCCAGGTTGGGGTGGGGCCTGGAAGGCGAGGGGTTTGGGGTGGGGCTTGAGCTGGGGGTGGGGCCCTACCCAGCAACACCCCTGCCCCCTGCCTGCCAGAATGCAGCAAAACGCCATTCCAGGGCCTGCTATTTTTAGAGGCCCAGCATTCGGGCCCCTAAAACTAGAAAATGGAACCAGAATGCTGCATTCCAGGGCCTGCTATTTTTAAATGGTGGGCCTCAGCCTGCGGCATTCTGGCACCATTTTCTATTTTTAGGGAGCCTGGAATGCTGAACCTCTAAAAATAGTGGGCCCTCGAACAGCATTCCATCTTACTTTAACCCCTGCTTGCCCATCTCTCTCTCTCTCTCTCTCTCTCTATATATATATGTCTCTTGTCTCGTCCAAGACAAGCAGAAGAAGTGCCATGGCAAGAAAAGACCCTGCATGGGATGTACCATCGACAGATAGCTGAGGTGGCTGACATTGGGAAATCCTACCAGTGGCTGGAAAAGGCTGGACTAAAAGACAGCACTGAGGCACTGATCATAGCAGCACAAGAACAGGCACTGGGCAGCAGATCCATTGAAGCAGGGGTCTACCACACTAGACAGGACCCAAGGTGCAGACTGTGCAGAGAGGCCTCAGAGACAGTCCAGCACATAGTGGCAGGATGTAAGATGCAGGCAGGAACAGCATACACTGAACGGCACAACCAAGTAGCTGGCATTGTGTACAGGAACATCTGCACAGTGTATGGGCTAGACCCTCCCAAGACCAGATGGGAGATCCCACAGAAGGTCGTGGAGAATAACAGGGCTAAGATTCTGTGGGACTTCCAGATCCAGACGGACAGGCAGGTACTGGCCAATCAACCAGACATCGTGGTAATAGACAAGGACCAGAAGACAGCGGTGGTGATAGATGTAGCAGTGCCAAGTGACAGCAACATCAGGAAGAAGGAGTATGAGAAGCTGGAGAAGTACAAGGGCCTGAAAGAGGAACTAGAGAGGATGTGGAAAGTAAAGGCCAAAGTGGTCCCAGTGGTGGTAGGAGCACTCGGGGCTGTGACTCCTAAGCTGGGGGAGTGGCTCCAACAGATCCCAGGAACAACATCAGAGCTCTCTGTCCAGAAGAGTGCAGTGCTCGGAACAGCTAAGATACTGCGCAGAACCCTCAAACTCCCAGGCCTCTGGTAGAGGACCCGAGGTTGAGGATGACACATACCACCCATAGGGGGTGAGAGAGGAATTTTTTTTTTTTTTTATAGGCCACAAACAACCTGAAGATACAAGTGTGCTGGCCCACATTTGCTGCTTACAACCAATGTACTCCAAGGAGTGGCTGCACAGGTGACTGAAGAAAGCACTGAATTGTTCCAGCCCCTGATAATCCATTTATTTAAGATTTGTGCTACAGATATGAATTTTACTTAGTCCCTCAAAAAGTGCACCCCAGGTCAACAAATTCACATTTATGCATGTAATAGGTAGGCCTCTATATCCTTATGCTACATCCAAGGTAATCTGTTCACTGTCAGCATTCTGATTCTTATCCCCAACTTGATAACATAAGGAACATTACAGCAGCTATAATTTTTTCTACATACAATATGAAACCAATGGAAAAAAAGAAAAAGTGAAAATTCTAGTTTACATTTATTTACTAGAAATTGCAGAAAATTGAAAGGGAAGCAAAAGGACACAAGGAGAACTGTATACCCTGCAGAATTAAGGACAATAATGAGTGTGTGTGTGGGGGGGTGTTAATAAAGAATGTAGGTCAAGGGTCTCAAAAATGCAGCTCGCAGGCCACATGCACCCCCTAAAGTTATTTCCTGCGCCTGCAATGACACTATTGTTACCGATATTTGCAATGGTATGGCCCTCAGGCTAATGTACTAGTCCTCATGTGGTGCTGTACTATTCCTCATGCGGCCCTTGTGGTGATCTGAGTTTGACATCCCTGATGCAGGTCATCTAGAGTGGCTTACAACTGTGAGTACCAACATCAGGACAGACTGTCAAGAAGCAAGGGCACAAACCACAAAGTACCTATGTGTTTTATACTTAGATTTCACCAACCAAGTATTAAGTATGAACTCTTCAAGTAGTATAGCAGCTTTTACATGGAGTCACAGACAGTACCCTTGGGTACACTAGTCCAGTGTTTCCCAACCAGTGTGCCGTGGCACACAGGTGTGCTGTCAGGCCTGAGCAGGTGTGCCACAAAATTTTTTGAAAACATACTCAAAGAGCTCTGGATTGGCTCATTGGCTCATGAATATTCATACGTTTATTTGGAAACTATATGGTGGTGTGCCTCAAATTAATTCAAGATAGCAAGGTGTGCCATGGCAGAGAAAATATTGGGAACCATTGCACTAGTCTATCTTGCCACCATGGCAAGTCTGCCTTTATAAGCAATGGTCCTTTATACCAAATGATTACAACAATATTCAGTTCCAAAGGGATAGCCGTTTTAGTCTAGTCCAGCAAAATAAATGAGTCTGGTGGCATTTTTAAAAATTAACAAATATATTTATCACATGAGAAAGGAAAGTCTTCCCTTGTGCTCCACAAACCCCACACATAAGATAAAATTCTTCAGTGACCTGGAGGACTATTTTCGTCATCACAAAATCAAGGAACATTTCCAATACGCCAATGATCTACACAGTGGCCTAAAGATACCTTTCTCCCAACACTGCAAGCAGAAATATTCTTTGTGGACTTCTCCTGACAGTCAGAACAAAAGACTTGACTTCTACATTCATTGTTTCCACCATCATGCAAAGGCTGAAATGTGGAGAAACAATGTCCCTTATGCCATAACCTCAGTCTTGCAGAATGCCATGCCATTCACAGCCTCAAAAACAACTGTGGTTGACAAAGCAGGTGCTGTTGTCGTCATGAAAAAATCGGATTACAATCAGGAGGCTTATAAACAACTCTCCAGCAAAACATTCTACAAAAAACTCCCTAAGGCAGCACAGCAACAAATAAAGCAGACACACCACTAGAACCCTGACCTGGGATAGTCTATCTGCTATCCAAAATCCATAAAAAAGGAAAGCCCAGGCACCCTGTCATCTCAGGCATTGGCACTCTTATCTGGCTATGTGGACTCCCTCCACAGAGCCCATGTGCTGTATACTCCTAGCTATCTTCAAGAAACCACAGACTTCCTGAGAAAAATCCAATCCATTGGTGAGCTTCCAGAAAACACCATCCTGGCCACTATGGATGTAGAAGCTCTTTACACCAACATCCCACACAAAGATGGATTACAAGCTAGAAGAAGAACCATCCCAGATGATGCCACAGCACATCTCATGGCTGAACTTTGTGACTTTGTACTCACCCACAACTATTTCAAATCTAAGGATAATTTATACCTTCAAGTCAGTGGCACTACCATGAGTACCTGCATGACCCCATAATATGCCAACATTTTTTTTCAAAAGGGATAGCCGTGTTAGTCTAGTCCAGTAAAAAAAACAACAAGGAGTTGTGTGGCACTTTAAGACTAACAGATTTATTTTTTGCATGAGCTTTCGTGGGAGATGATCCCACTTCCTCAGATCTTCGAAGATGGGTGAACTTACAGAAAGGAATGAAACTAAATGCAAGCGGGTGTAAAACATAGGATCAGGTCATAAAGTAACAGCAACATTTTTATGGCTGACTTAGAACAACAGTTCTTCAAGACTCATCCCAAAGCACCTCTCCCCTACCTATGCTACTTTGATGACATCTTCATCATCTGGACCCACACCAAGGATGCCTTTGACGATTTCCACAGAGATTTCAACAATTTCTGCTCCACTGTTAAACTGCACCCGGAACACTCTGCACAGGAGATCCACTTTCTGGACACTACAGTACAAATTAGGGGTGGATAGATAAGCACCACCCTATACTGGTATAGTTGCCTACATCTCTTAAGCTTTCATCCAAAACATACCACACGATCCATTGTCTACAGCCAAGCCCTAAGATATAACTGCATTTGCTCTGATACCTCAGATAGAGACAGACACCTTCAGGATCTCTATCGTCAGGCATTCTTAAAACTACAGTACCCCCTGGCAGAAGTGAAGAAACAGATTCACAGAGTCTGGCGGGTACCCCGAAGTCAACTACTACTGGAGAAGTCCAAGAAAGAAAACAACAGAATGCCACTAATCATCACTTACAACTCCCAAGTCAGACCTCTACAGAACATCCTCAGCGATCTACAGCCTAGCCTACAAGAAGATCCCTCACTCTCTCAAGCCTTGGGAGACAGACCTCTCCTCGCTCACAGACAGCTCTGCAACCTTAAGCAGATACCTACCAGCAACTACAGACCTAACAACAGAACCATTAAAGCAAGCACATATCCCTGCAACAAATCATGCAGCGAACTTTGCCCACATATCTATACACAAGATACTATTACAGGACCTAATAAAACCAGCTACTCCATCAAAGGCTCATTCACCTGCTCATCCACCAATGTGATTTATGCCATCATGTGCCTTAAATGCCCTTCTGCCTTATATATTGGACAAACGAGACAGTCTCTGCATAAAAGAATAAATGGACACAAATCTGACATCAGAAACCACAACATTCTAAAACCAGTGGGCAAGCATTTCAATCTTCCTGATCACTCCATTGACAATTTACTAATTGCAGTGCTCAGGCAGATGAATACCAGATCCAGGCTTCAAAGAGAAGCTGTGGAGATTGAATTTATTTGCAAATTTGATTGCATCGCTTCAGGGCCTAATAGGGACACTGGATTTTTCTCTCATTACAATGCTTGATTTGGCCTCATCCTCCTCTTTATGCTGTTTCCCAGTGCTTGAATCTTAACAGCTTTGATTTTGTGTTACAGTGTGACCTGATCCCATGAGTTACACTTCCGTGCATTTATTTCCTCCCATTCTGTAAGTTCCTCCATCTTCAAAGTGTCTGACGAAGAGGGATTTTCTCCTATGAAAGCTCATGTGATAAATAAATCTGTTACTCTTTAAGTGCCACAGGACTCCTTGCTTTTTTTGCTTTACTAGACTAACACAGCTGCCCCTTTTGAACTTGGTTAAAAGAACTGCTGACTCAATGGGTCCCAACCTTTTTCAGGCTGGAGACCACTTTTAACAAAAAAAAATCTTTGTGGCCCCCCTGGCTGGTTTTGTAATCTGGCCTGCACAGGCAGACTCTGACCTGTGACAGCTATGTCTCCCTGCCCCTGCCCTTGCTAGGAAGCCACCATGGCCCCATCCCCCTGCTGGGATCTGGCCATTGGCAGGAAGAGGCAGCCCTGGCAGGGAGCTCTGCAGACCCCCTGCAACATGTCCACAGACCTCTGGGCGTCCCCGGACCCCAGGCTGAGAACCACTGTGCTGAGTCGAAGGAGCCTTAGAAGTTGCCATAGTCAGAGGTGCAGTTCCTAGGAAGAGGTCTAGCATCTTAGAAAATTTTTATTTTTACAGACCTGTTTTGGCCTATAACAGACCCTGATTACTACATTCTTGTACAAAGTGAAGATCAAAGAAAAAGGCAGTTGAACGATTTAATCCCTACAAAGTGTGAATATATCCCACAGTTCTTAGAACAGTAATGGGATTTTCTTCCGTATTAGGGTGCAGAAATACTGTCAGAAAGGGGTTTGAAGTTGTTCTCAAGGACAGGGGGGAAAGAATGGGATGGGGATGAGATCAACAGAAACCAAGTCCTTATTATCACACCATTTTTTCAGTTACATACTTAAGAATTTCCAAAGGGGTAGCTGTGTTAGTCTAGTTCAGCAAAATGAGCAAGGAGTTCGGATTAAATTGTGACAATAGATTCTTTTCCCATTACAACAGGGCTATGTTCACACAGGGTATGCTTGTTTCGAAACAAGATGTTTCGAAACAACCTGTTTCGAAATAACATATTATTTCGAAACACCTTATTTCGAGGACAAAAAACTTTGTCCTCGAAATAAGGCAGCGAAATAGCATGTCCACAGTGTGGGCATGCTATTCTGCCTGGGGAGGGGATTGCAGGCACCAGCGGGGTAAAGAGCGGCTGGGCGCTTTACTCCGCCGGTGCCTGCAGGGGCTGCAGGCACCCGCCAGGAGAGGGGCGGTGGGGCGCCTCACCCCGGGGGCTTTAAAGCCCCCACTGCCCC
>ML682067.1:10766308-10991912 GCA_007922195.1 Podocnemis expansa
CGTGGACACCCCACAGCACCCTGGCCAGGGTGCTGAGGGGGCAGCCCTTCCTCCCAGGGTGCTAAGCACCCTGGGAGGAAGGTCACATGTTGTTTTGGAACACTTTGTTCCGAAACAACATGTCCGAACAGGGCTGTTTCGAAACCAAACGAGGTTTAAGTTGTTTTGGAATGACCACGGCCATTTCGAAACAAGCTGTTTGCATGTTTCGAAATGGCCATGTGTTGTGTGGCCATGGCACTTCTTATTTCGAAACAACCCCTGTTGTTTCGAAATAAGAAGTGTGTGTGGCCATACCCCAGGTGACTTGACCTCACCCTCCTCTATGTGCTGTTTCCTAGTGTTTAAATCTTAATAACTACTTTGATTTGCTGTCACAGTGTGACCTAATTGTATGATTTACACTCCCCTGCATTCATTTTCCTCCCATTCTGTAAATTCCGCCATCTTCAAAGCATCTGATGAAGTGGGATTTTCTTCCACGAAATCTCATGCGATGAATAAATTTGTTAGTCTTCAAAAGTGCCACCAGACTCCTTGTTTATTTTGAAGGAGTCATGTGGCATGTTTAAAGACTAACAAATTTATTTATCACATGAGTTTTTGTGGCAGAAAATCCCGTTTTGTCAGATGCTTTAATTTTCTCCCACAAAGCTCATGTGATAAATTTGTTAGTGTTTAAAAGTACCACAGGACTCCCTGTTTGTTATACTGAAGAATGAGGCCCCATTTATGAGTACAGTAATTTCACTGGCTCCACTATAGACTACTCACGTATAAGGACCATATTTTTAAAGGCATTTTGGCACCAATGGGGATTTCCAAAGACACCTAGGCTCCTATCTCCTTTAAGAATTAGCTCAGAGTACACCCACCAACATGCAAAAGCTGCCAGAGGGGCTATGTCTCTCTCATGATAACCTTTACCCCAGCAATTAGGATATGACCGAAAAAAAAAAGTAACCAATACCCTAGATAAACTTTACTGAATTATCATTACTGAATTGAAGTTAATGCCTTTAGGGTCCCTTATATAAAAACTGTATTTAGTTATGTATTATTGTGAGATTGTATGTAATACTAAGTATATTAATGTATTTCCTCCACTTATCAGTCCTTTGAAGACAGCCCTCTGAGAGACTTGCACATGGTAGTTCAACCTGAATTATTCAGGGAACACCTGACAAAAAAAGTAGCTTTAGGAAAACTGCCTGGTTTTCCTAAATAAGCTCATGGCTTTTGTTCTGATCCAGCAAGTGGATATAATTGCTGTGCTGGTCCATGGAGAACCTTCCTTAGGGAAAGGCTGGAAGGAGTTAGATCACTGAGACGCCCTGTAATACTGAGTTGAGGTGATTTTATTAACTTATTTCCAGAAGAGATGGCTTAGGTTCGGGGGAGTGGAGGCTGAGGGAGTCACTCATGTTAGAGCCCATATTGGAGACCATTGGGATAATCTCTTACAGACCTACTAATAGTGTGTAGCACTGTTCTCTCTAAGCTGTAGGCATGTGTGCACACACACAGGTCATGAAGCCTGCGCACACAAAAAAAATAAAGCGTGCACCAAAAAATCCAATAGTGCTAATACTGGTGCTCACAAAGAAATGTTTTTGCACACACAAAGAAATTGTTTGCGCACACAGTCTACAAGTAATTAGAGGGAACATTGGTGTGTAGGTTCTTTTATTGTTTTTAATGTCTTCTCAAGTGTTTTTACCTTAAATCCAAAGTAAACTTGTGTAGTGATAACTTACAACTGTGGCGACTGCTATATTATCAATCTCTGAAGATAATACAAGCAGGTTTGTTTAGGTAGCCTATCTTTTCCTGGGAATAACAGAGTGTAGGCAGGGAACTTCCAGTCAGAAAGAAGGGAGATGCAGGTTTCCTCCCAAGAAAGGCAGTTGCAAGCAGCTGCCCTCAGTGAGAGGTGGTAGGTGCATTCCCAAAGAGACAGCCATGTTAGTCTAGTCCAGCAAAAAAACAAGGAGTCGTGTAGCACTTTAAGACTAACAGATTTATTTTTCGCACGAGCTTTTGTGGGAGAAAATCCCACTTCATCAGATGCTTGGAAGATGGGTGAACTTACAGAATGGCAAGAAAATAAATGCAAGGGGATGTAAAACATAGGATCAGGTCATACAGTAACAGCAGTTGTTAGGTTCAAACCCTGGTAAGCCTGAAGTCAAATTACCTTTTGCAATGCGAAAAGAAGCCATAGTCTCAATTCAATCCTGCTTTCGCACAATTTAATTTGCATATTAATTCAAGTTCAGCTGTTTTTCTTTGATGTCTTGATGTCCCAGTCACATCTCTGATGACAGCTGTTAACATATCGAGTGATTAGAAAAATGGAAGTGCTCAGCAACTGGTTTCTTTGTTTTGTGATGTCTGATATCAGCTCTATGTTCATTTATTCTTTTGTGCATTGATCGTCCTGTTTGTCCAATTAAATATTTACTGACACAGGGGACCAGAACTTGAATCTCTCAGGTGAGTGCCCTAACCCCTGCGGCAACAGCATTCTTTCTTAATCTCTTTTGCCAATACAAAGCAAAAGCTTTGAGGGAGAGCTTCCCACCAGAACACCAAACAGCTCAAGGGCCAGGGCACCACCTCCTTCCCCTGGTATTTTGACACCCCCCACCCAAACAAAAACAAACCAGACTAATAATGCCCAGCTGCGGGACTGGTTTATAAATGTGACTCCAAAGCAAAAAGAAGTACCCAAAAACCAAGCTGGAAAGAGGTGCCCAGTTTCTTTCGAGAGACAGTTCAGGCCCCACCACCTCCTATCAACTAGTTTAAATGCCCCACAGTTTATGGGATTTGAGAATCACATTGTTAGGCACCTAACCCTCCCCACCTATTATATCAGGCATGGCCAAACTGCAGCTTGGGAGCCACATGTAGCTCTCCAGTGGAAAAGTGCAACTTTCAGAAGAAAGCAGCCCCAGCCTAGGAGTTTTAAATCTCCCACCCTGAGCATGCTCAGGGGGGAGCCCCAGCCTGTGCCTAGCTGCCAGAGTGGCCAGGTCAGTGGGCCCTGGAGAAGGGGGGTGTGTGTCATGCTGGGGGAGTCAGCTTAGGGCCTGGGGCTTAGGGAGAGGTTGGAAGACTGGGGAGAAGTGGTGGCATAGCTGGAGAGAGTGAGGAAAAGTGGTGACAGGGTTGGAACGGCAGGGAGAAGCGGTGACACGGTCAAAGGGTGGGGAGAAGTGGTGACATGGTCAGGACAGTGGGGAGAAGTGGTGACATGGTCAGAGGGTGGGGAGAAGTGGTGACATGGTCAGGACAGTGGGGAGAAGCGGTGGGATGGTCAGAGGGTGGGGAGAAGCGGTGACATGGTCAGGACAGTGGGGAGAAGTGGTGACACGGTCAGAGGGTGGGGAGAAGTGGTGACATGGTCAGGACAGTGGGGAGAAGTGGTGACACGGTCAGAGGGTGGGGAGAAGTGGTGACATGGTCAGGACAGTGGGGAGAAGCGGTGGGATGGTCAGAGGGTGGGGAGAAGCGGTGGCATGGTCAGGACAGCGGGGAGAAGCTGCGACATGGTCAGGACAGCGGGGAGAAGTGGTGACATGGTCAGGACAGTGGGGAGAAGTGGTGACACGGTCAGAGGGTGGGGAGAAGTGGTGACATGGTCAGGACAGCGGGGAGAAGTGGTGGCATGGTCAGGACAGTGGGGAGAAGTGGTGGCATGGTCAGGACAGTGGGGAGAAGCGGTGACACGGTCAGGACAGCGGGGAGAAGTGGTGACATGGTCAGGACAGTGGGGAGAAGCGGTGGCATGGTCAGGACAGCGGGGAGAAGCGGTGGCATGGTCAGGACAGTGGGGAGAAGCGGTGGCATGGTCAGAGGGTGGGGAGAAGTGGTGGGATGGTCAGAGGGTGGGGAGAAGCGGTGGGATGGTCAGGACAGTGGGGAGAAGCTGCGACATGGTCAGGACAACAGGGACAAGTGCAGCATGGTCAGAAAGGGCTGGGAGAAGCTACGTTTTCACTGCATAGATAGGCCTAGTTTTCATAGTAACCTTAAATAATAATTAGAATTGGACATTAGGAGGATCCATATTTGCCCCTCTTTCATCACAGAATTTAAGCATGCAATCAATTTTAAACTTACTCATTTTGGAGTAGCTAAAAGAGGACTATATGCCTCAGTGCAACTCTCCAAAGTTTAACACCCAACTTGTGCGGCTCTTGAGTGCCATACATCCCCCCCCCCCGGTATTATCTAATGGGGCGGCCAAACCTACTGATCTGACCCGCAGGCCGCGCGGGCGTGCCAGGCAGCCCCTGCCCGGCTCAGGGCCCAGCCGAGGGCGGCACCGCGGGGCTCAGGGCGGCGCGGGAGTTGCCAGGCCCGGGGGCGGGGCCCCGCCCGGCGCGAGCGGCCCGGAAGCGGCCGGCCTCTCGGCGGGCGCTGAGTGGCGGGGGCGGGTCACGTGCGTGTCCCGGGCCGGCCTCGGCCTGTCTGACCCGCCCTGCCCCCGCCCGCCGCTTCCTCCCGCCGGAGCCCAGCCCAGCGCCGCGTCCCCGCAGCATGTCCCACCAGACCGGCATCCAAGGTACCCCCCTTCTGAACTGCCCCCCCAGCTGTCACCTCGTAACAGTCTTATACCGAATTAGTGAGCGCCCCAACCGGGGACTTGCCCAACACCCCCCTGAATTTCCCAACACCCCCAGCTGTCAGCACTAACCAAATTAGTGAGCCCCCAGCTCCCCCTGATTTCAAGTCCTGGGGAGAATACTGCCCCCCTCTCCCTCAGCGGGCTCGGCTGCCCTGGCTGTTGGTCCCCCAGCCCACACCCTTTTCCGCCTTCATCAGCCTGAGCACAAAGGTCCCTTCCCTCGTCTGGCTCAGTGAGGAGCCACCTGAGCCCCGGCTGGCGTGTGCCTTGTCGAGCCGGCAGCTGCCGTGATTTCTTGGCAATCTCTTTGTCGGGGAGGGGGAGGCATCCAGTGGCCCCAAAACTAGGATAAGGTGGATCATGCCAGGGCACAATGTGCTTTGTTCATGGCTTGACTGTACAAAAGGTATAGCTGGAAGGAAGAGGACAGAGATGCTGGGCTGGAAACATCCTGGAGAAGTTATGGAGTCTAGCCTCCTGCACTCAGTCAGATCAAATGAAGCTGCTAAACCAGGGCGCTCAAACTCAAATCCCCACGAGGGCTACAGGAGGACTGGTACATTAGCCTGAGGACTGCACCACTGAAACCTTTTCATGCAATGATATTGCAAATATCAGTGATGATAGTGTCATTGCAGACCACAGGAAATAGTTTTAGGGACTGCAAGCGGCCCACAGGCCATGTCTTTGAGACCCCTTTGCTAGACCATCCCAACAGCGTTTGTCACAAGGTGGTTGGGAAGTGATCGGATGTTTTAGATGCAATCTGATGATTTGGAGGGAGGGGGAGTTCTGTGGCTTTTCTATTCCTTCCCTGCACCCCAATAAATTAAGTATTTGCTCCCTTTTGGAGTAAATCTGAATTTTTGGCTGGTGGCTGATACTATGTTAATTGGTCGCTTTGTGTTAAAGACTCTTTTGCAATGTCCCTAGGATAGATATTGAGATATTCAGTGTTTCTGCTTTTGAGGAGCTTACTTTCTGCTTAAAAAGTTCAACTTTTAAGTTTCTTTTATTTGGTTCATGTGTATTGCTGAAGCACCGGACAGGCAAGTTTAATGAAATGAAATTGACCTCTCTGGTTCAGGTGTCAATTCTAGCCTGGATGCCATCTTTTAGATTTCCATCTGTGTGGGGGGAAAAAGCTGGCATTATTGCATTCTAACCTTTGAGGTTGTTGTATTACAACTTTATACCATATAAAATCTTATTTTTTATGTTGCTAAACGTGTTTCTCAACCTGTGGATGATCAAGACCTGAAGTGAGGGACAAAGGATAGAAACATTCATTCAGGAAACTTAAAATTTATGTGAGATTCATTTCTTCAAGGTTAAGTACCTTTCTGTAACTTATTTTTCATATTTTGGATGTGAATTAATTTTCAGCAATAAAAATGAGTAACTATGTAGGCAACTGGGACTAGAATGAGTGACCTTCTCTCAAAATGAGTGGAACTTGAGTGGTATGGTGTTGGCTTCAGAAACTCACCCTGACAATTGTGCTGAGAGTCATTAACTTCTGCTTGCTTCAGTTTAAATGAATGTTTTCCTTGGAGGGGCAGATGTAACTTTTAGAATGTTCCATATCAGCTCCCAATTTTCTTGACTGTGTGGTGCAGTTAGCGTTTACTAATTTTTTATTATTGCTATTCAGAATCCTGTGGGCAGCACTGAAAATGTCAAGAATCTTGTCAGTTTTTTTTTTTTTTTTTACTGCTTCTCTGAAGGCTTTGAGAGCTAGCAGACAGAACTTGTAGAGGACCCATGAAATCAAAACAGAGAAAGTTAAAATTGTGGTGAAACATGGCACATTGCAGAAAGCTGTAGAAGGGGTATAACAGCAGAATTCCCACTCCACCCTCCACACACACACCTGACTCCCTAGTACTTGGTGGCTATGGGGTTAGAGTTTAAACAAAACAAAAACCAAAAAACTTTTCTGTTACTGTAGCCAGAGAAGAAAAGGTAAGGAGAGGAAAAACTGCTTCAAAATTTAAAAATCCAGTTTTGGACCACTAATCAGGATAGCAAATTTCCATGATTCCTGAGACTTATTATGGAGAAAATCTGTGTTAAATGTGTTACATGATTCACATTAAAATAAGCACTATTGCATTATTTTAATATACAGCATTATAGGTATAATTACTATGCCAGATTTTCAAAATGAACTCTCATGAGTTAAGGCATTTGCACATATATGATACATTGTGCATATGCACTCTTTTGGCATTTTTGGAGCATTTCTCTCTCTCTATCACACACACACACACACACACCCAGTGGCATTACAATATTCGTGTTCACCTTTTTAAAATTTCTATCTGGGTAATGTTGTGAAGGTTGATTGTTTACATTTTGAACTTCTCCTTGGGCATGGAATGGGGGATTTCTGTGGATACAGGGTTTCTCTCTTCACCAAGCTGTTGCATTGCTACTGGTGTAGCTCCAGTGGTAGGAGCTCTATAATGTAAGCAAGATACTGGTGTTTCTTCTAGTCTTTTTGCTAAAAGATGTGGTTCATTTAAATCACAAGTTGCTAGAGTAGTTGAAAGAGAGCACTTGCTGAAATTCCGTGGGCCTATATTATGTAAACTTACATGATCATATACCAGTCCATTTGAGCCTTAAAAATCTATTGACCCTAATTAGAAAAAGTCTAAATGACCTGATGGCAAAAGTGCTGCTGCAGGTCTTGCTCCCATTCTACTACAGTTAGTACAGCTGTACTCATGGTAATGCAGTGGTGGGAAAGTTAAGAAAAAGGTCAAAACAAAATTGGTCTCACTCATTTTGCTATCATTTTGGTGCACAGATTTTTATCTTGGAAAGGAAGGAAAAGACATCTTCGGGTAAAAGAGACAATTCTCAGGGTGAATGGAGGAAAGATTACAGGAGAGACAGAGAATTTCTGGAATGGGGAGAGGACAAAGAAAACTTGGTAGCTTATTACTTACACGTAAGGCTTACAGTCTCTGGGGCGAAAAGTTGTCATGTGTTGGACTGGTAACTGGAAAAATAAAACCTTCCCCACTCAGAAAATTTGAAGAGGGGTCAGAAGTCTCCTCAAGCATTGCAGAAACTAAATTGAAGCATTTATACATGAGCATGTATGATAGTATAGTCAGACATGGCATACACACCTGTTTGTTTGACCTGAACATGTGACTAAATCAAACCTTTATGTTTGTTTCTTGGCATGATGATGAACTTTTATCTTGCTGCTGCTGTAGTGTGTTGGAGTAACAAACTGGGCAGTGCTTCATTGGTTTACATGCAGCTTGCATTTTGAAGGTTATTTTCACAATTTTTAGGGCTATGGATTGAGATTTTCAGAGGCATCTCATTTACAGTGACTTTCAATGCAAGTTGGAAGCTTAAGTGCTCTCAGTGCCTCAAAATATCCCCAACTTACTGTAACTTTTTTTAAATGCAGAGTTAGATGGTAGAACAGAAGACAGATGCTGCCTGAATTCAACATTAGATTCTTTCCATACACAAAGAAACACCTAACATCCTGATTGTTCTAATCAATCTATAGATTTATTCATTATCAAAAATGTGACATTGCGAAGTATACTTGAGTCTGTAATAAGATGAAACAAACAAGTGCTATAAGGGAAGTTAGAGATTAAGGAAATACTTCATTCTAAACGTGTCCTATTGTTACCAGGAAATGGTCATTTATTAGGGTTGTGCATGTTGACAAGTTCCAAAGGGGCAGCTGTGTTAGTCTAGTTCAGCAAAACAAACAAGGAGACCTGTGGCACTTTTAAAGACTAGACTAGATGATCATATTGGTCCCTTCTGACCTTAGAGTCTATAACTTCATTTAGTGTGAGCTTTCATGTGAGAAAATCCCACTTCATCAGGTACTTTGATTTTCTGCCACAAAAGCTCATGTGATGATTAAATTTGTTAGTCTTCAAAAGTGCCACAGGGTTCCATGTTTGTTTTTTTAGGGTTACTTTCCTTGGGAGGAGGGGGTGTTATAATTTTATTAATGTATAGATTGTCACTTGTGTTTTCATATGGAACTTTGCTTCTCCTTTCTGCAAGACCCCTCCCAGTGGAACTACCTTGCAGGACCTAAGTAACTTTCCCAAAGCTTGGTTCCTCCAGCCCCAGACTCAAGCAAACACCCACATTTACACACATACTCAAAGATTAACAAAACCCATCTAAGCAGACCAAATCTATCAGCACTTCTAGCTGACCCCTTATATATATCCTTGAACTCACCAGGCTGGGTTACACAGCATCTTCCTGCTGTTACTGTTATATGCCCTGGACTCCAAGGGTGGGGCACAGCAGCACTGCCAGGGTGCCATCCTTATATGCCACAGGTTCAGCATATTGCTGTATCCACTGTCTCTACAATTGTTCTAGTAGTAACCCCCTTAATGAGCAAACCCCACAGGATTTTTGGGCATTACAGGGATCTTTGACTGAGGTAAAAGAAGTGTTGCTGCAGAGCACCACTGAGAATCCAAGAACTAGAAGTAAATGAAGTTTGGAGAGAGTCCAGCAACCAGTTTCATTATAAAAGCTATTTTATTGCCAGTTGTATAGAGTAATAGCCATTTGAGGAGAGACCGATAAACAAAACAGTTACAATATTACACACTTTCACTTGAGGTTTTAAGGAGATCTAGACCAAGTTTAATTACAAGTCAGATACAGAAAATTATACCTGGTGCATGCATGTGAGTGAGAGAGAGAGAGAGATCAAATTGGGTCTTAGGGAAAAAGTAGGCTTAACCAGAGAAAAATGTAGAGTGAGGTGAGATCTCACCACTGAGTGAAGCTTGAACCTGTTAAAGGTTTCTAGGAGACAGACTATTCAGCTTAGAGTCCAGGGTGCCTGAGACAGGCAGAGCCCCCAGAACAATCAGGAAAAGGTGAAATTCCAGTGGAACTGATGCAGTTTTTGGATCCCGGCATCAGAACAGAATTTTGAGTTTGGATAGGGGTTTTCGTAGAGAAGAAAGAAGGGTTCACGGGAGGATACTGGGTTTATGTGTAAATGATGACTCAGTGAAGTATACCAGAGTTGTTTTGTTTAGGCTAAAGCATAGAAACTGATCATTCTTGGCTATTGGCAGTGGAAATTCAGCATTTTGGATATCAGTAAAGGATCTATGACTAGAATTGGTTTGATGACTGCTGAGCTGGGTGTGTGCAGCTATGGCTTCATTAATATCTGGAGCAGAGATCCTCCACATGCAATGCTTCCCTCCTTGTCTGGTCCTAGAGTTCACTGTGGTTTCTGCCTTGGAGCTTGGTTCTCTATTTAGTATGCTAGTAGAGATGTTTTCTTGTTCCATCTTTGGTGCAAATGAAGCTCTCTGTTTTCCACTTGGTGTACTAATGGAGATGCCACCTCACATTTTCAGTGTCAATGAAGGTAGGGGCATTGCCTTAATCATGTTACCAACATTGAGAGGGGTTTAGGCATGTCTCCCACTGCTTTTTCATTGCTTTTGGTAAGTCCATCTCTGATCAGATCTGGTTCAAGCAGAGGCTGGGGCAGGCTGTGGGGAGGATTCAGGTGAGTCAGCTAGTAGGGGTTTTGCCTCAGATTCCCCAAGAAGACAGAGCTGACAGGTAACACTTATGACAAGTGAGGGACTGAAAATTGCAATCAGATAAGGTTACTGTGAAACAAACAAGGAGTCTAGTTGCACTTAAAGACTAATAAACTTAGTTATCACATGAGCTATCATGGGAAAAATCCCACTTCATCAGACTGTTAGAGCAAATCAGTGTAGTTGTTTACATTCAGACAGTGGAGAACAGCAGACTGCAGGTGAGGGGAAAAGGAGAACACTACCTGGCTGTTGTAATGAAAAAAGAAACTGTAGTCCCTATTTAACGCCAAGTTGAATGTGACAAATATGCATATGAATTCCAGTTCTGCAGTCTCTCTTTGAAGGTACTGTGAAGTAGATGTGAAACATAAAGAGGTGTTTCCTCAGGGGTAGACAGGCGCTCTTAGGAAAGACTAACAATCAGATACTAAAAATATTTACCTGTTATGCTTTTTGGAGTTCTTTCTTTCACATCTCTCTTGTATCTAGCTAATAGGAAGTTTATACATTTGAAAATTATATACCAGAGCCTGCGGCAGTCTTGAAGCTGTTGCTTTAAGAAATATAACACAATTCATCTCCATGGAGTATAAACTGAAACCTAAGAATGATGATGTAAGTAGCAGCACCATTAACTGTTTCATTGCTGTGTAAGGGACACAAAGAAAGACTGATGACTGATTGTTCAGTCATAGGTTTGCCAGCCTTCCAGGACTATGCTGGATTCTCCAGGAATTACAGATTGATCTTTAATTAAAGCTAATCTATGATGAAACCTCCAGGAATATGCTCTCAAAAAACTGGCAACCCTATGTACAGAACTTTGTAATGTGTGAATTCATGTGAGTGAAGCTGGAGTTGTGGATGAAGCGTGGGGGAATATAAATGGTTACTTGTTTTCAGTCTCATTTCTGGTAAAGGTGCAGCTGAATGATTTAATACTACTCTTTTTATAGTTGTATGAACAAATGTACTTTAAACATACATACTTTTTAAAAAGGTGAAATGCATCAGTTCAATTACTCATATATTTTTCTTTTTCAGCTAGTGGAGATGTTACAGATACCTTTGCCAGAGCAAGAAATGGACAGTACAGAATTCTAAAAATAGTTATTGAAAATGGTAATTGAAAACTATTTTAATATTTCTGTTACATCTCATCCTTTTTAATATTTTACTAGTTATGTTTCAGTGATTTACATGTGCAAGGGAAGATTACACAAACAGTCATTGTTGGAATCTTCCATACACTGCAGATGGGTTGAATTTTAGTGATACTTAAATGTTTTCCAGTATTTCTGTCTATTGCTTCCTATAAGAATTTTTTCCCTAAGAGTCATTTCATGCCAGGGTAAGCAGTATTGTGCGACTGGTCAGAAATTTCAGAGTTGAGTCAGCTTATGAACAAAGTTAAAGAGAGAGAGACAGGTAAAGAGTGGTATGAACACTTGCATAGTGTCTTTTTGGCTGCTTTCTACTCTTCATGGTTTTAATACTGCAGCAGATCCCTTTGGGTGAATTTTAAATGTCCCTGCAACTACAATAATGTAGTCTGCATCCCCAGTCCTGGAAGAAATAAAATTATTCTTTAGTTTTCATGGACAAATAACTTAATGTTTTTCTGAAAATAAAATTTTTTGCTATACATGAAACTTATCTTTGAATTTTTGTGGGAAAGGTACAAGAGTGGAAACACAGGGTCAAAATGTGGCATTCACAAGCAATTTTATTTTTTAAAGTGATTTCAAATATAAGGGATAAAGATATAAAGTATTACAAACGAAAGTAAAAATATGCTTTCTAGTAGGTAAGATCTAACTCAACAAGCTATAGTCTTGGTTCAAACTAGTTTTCTCACCAGTCTTCCAGCCCCTTGTCTTCTGACATTGGGGTGCTCATAGGATCACATAAACCTCTTTCCTTGGCTTGAAAAGAAACTCCCAACACTCTGAGCTAAGCAAAAGGGCTTATTCCATTTCCCTGCTTAGTCACCATGACTAGATGGGGCTCATTTTGGGGCATGTTGGTACCACTCCTTAATGAGCTAGGAGGGTTGCAGTTGAGAAACTTAAATTTATCCTGTTCCTTCCCATCCTCTGTTCTGTCGCTTTCAAAAGTGGCCACTGATTTTGAATACGTTGATATTTAAGGAGACTAGCATGAGACCCTTTGGGCTTGATTCTCAAAAGTGCTGGGCATCCTTAATTCCCAGTGAAGTCAGTGGAAGCTATGAGTGTTCAGCATCTCTAAAAAAAATAGCATTAGTGTCACCTCTGAAAACTTGGCAGTAATACAGTACCACCACCATGCAGCACACTAAATCTGCAGTGATCTGGAGTGATAGAGGTCTGGTCTAAGACTCTAAGAATACATTCAGCATGGCAGGATAGAGCATTACAGTACGACTATCAAACTAGCATCGTAACTATGTATTTTATCAAACTATGTATTTTAAATATTCATTTTTGTTTGGCATTTATTACAAGGCTGGTGCATATTTGGAGAGATACTATTGATCCACTTTCTCTTTGAAATTGAAACTTACTTCATAAAAGGGGGAGGGGAGCAAGGGGAGTGATCTTATCATCACAGCTGTTTCAGAAATTAAATCTTATCCAAAACTTTAAATTTTAGAATTGAGTCTATTTAAAGATGATGATAATGAATTAAAAAAAAATCAGTCATTTGGTTTAAATATGTGATAGTTATTCTTATATTTGAAAAAGATTTATTTACTAAATGGTTAAATTATGCAAGACACAATTAGTGTGGACATAGTCTTCCCAGCCTACTTGCAGTTTATAGCTGCATTTCTGAATCCTGTGAAGTGCAAACAAGACACTGAGTGGCAAACATTTAGGCATATGCTTAACTAATACTTGAATAATCCCACTGATTTGTGTTTATAGGATTGAGGTATAATTCTAGGGGCTATTTGATGTGACTGCTCTTCATGTATCACCAAGAGATTAATAGTTTTTCTTCTGATATGTCTTATTTTATGTGAAATGCTGTCTATCTGATACCTCTCACATTGTAGCAAACTAGGAGGATCTGACTGTTCACTGATGAATATAAGAAAATTGTAGTAAAGTTTCAACTTTCTGGCTGGACTCTAAGGTGCTGAGCACCTTCCACTGCATCTACATTTAAAATCAACAGTCACTGTTGTATGGAAGCAGAAAAACACAGTACATTCAGTTGACATGGATGACCATTTTGCATGTATGCATTTCCTGAGATGAATTAAGCATCAGATTTCTTATATTAGATTTTTATTGTTTTTGGACTTTTTCTGTTTCTGTTGCTCAAAGGGCACAAGAGAAACCATCTGGTGCTAATTCTGGACCTGATTCAAACTCCAGTTGAAGTCAGAAAGTTCAGATTAAAGGTCTGATCTTGTGAGGTTGGGGTATTCCATGTTAGGCTTTTAATTTGAACGCAACCTGTTTAAAATTAAAAGCTTTCTGTAAACCCAAGCTAAAGTTTTTAAATATTTAATAGTGATTTATAATGTTAAAGATTAACTGTGAAGATTTTAAATCTATAGCTCTTCTGTAAGATTTCAAATAATGATGGATACATAACCATTATGTAAAATGTCTAAATTTTTTTTTCAAGTACATCGCTATTTGTTCAGAAGGGCATTGTGGCCATCTTAGAATACAGAGAAATTTAAACTGAGGACTTCCTGGTCTCTATACCAGTGTGTGTGTCCTCATTGTTGCCATAAACAAAGGATTCAAAGAACCATTTCATTGACTCTCCTTTGCTAGTGTTACGTGATAAACGATGCTGTATGCCCTTGGAGAGAGGAGCTATAGGTTTCCTAACTATCTGCAGTATCTTGGGTAATTCTTTAAACAATATCACTAAATACATACTGAACAGTGATATACATATTCTTTCTCTTTTGAAATCTTAATTAATAAATGTTCATCTTTTTTAGTAACACACCTGTAAGTTAATATTTAAGGATTCAGTCCAGTTCCCAATATAGCCAGTGGAAAGATTTTAATTGAATATGGTTTGTTTGAACTGAGACCACAGTTAGCTTCAAAAGAGCAGCTCTTCTTCCTCTGTCAATGGAAAAGAAACAGAATGTGAGAAGAGGAATAATCTATGACAAGGGCTATAAAATCTATTGCTTAATTCATGTCAAGGTCTACATATATGTAAGATTTCATTCCAATACAGCTTGTTACTACATGGATTCTATTTAAAAAAAAAAAAATCCACACTTTGTCTATACATTCTCCATAATTAGGGGTCTAATCGAAAAAAATATCTGCTTGTAATGGTAAGGCAATTAGGTCTGTTGATGTAGGGCAGAGGAAGGGAGGAGTGAATAAGGTTCCAGTCTTTGTAAGATGGTCTAGCAACTACAGTGCTGTACTTGGGAGTCAGGAGACATAGGTGGTTATCTCAGTTCTGCTACTGACCTGCCTTGTGCAAATCGCTTCTGTGCTGGTTTCCTCTTTCATCTGTCTTGATCATTTATATTATAAGCTCTTAAGGGGGCAGTGACTGCTTCTGTCTGTGGGCCTGTTGATGCAGCAATTAAGCATCTGTTGGTGGTCTGGGTCAGCTTACTCAGGCTCATGTGGCTCAGGCTGGGTAGGTGTAAAAATTGCAATGTAGATGCTTGGGTTGGAGCCCAAGCTCTGGGAATGTATAAGAGGGGAAGAGTCCAGGTCTAAAACATCTACACTGAAACTTTTAATCTTGCAGCCTGAGCCCTGCCAGCCAAGTCAGGTGACCCAGATCAGCTAAGATTGTGCTGTGAGTCTTTTATTCCAATGTAGATCTATCTTGTGCACATGGGTGCAGGGCTATTGCAACTCTAATTTTAGTTGGGGTCTCTAGGTATAATAAATAACACATAGCCCAATGAACAAGGAGTCCTTTGGTACCTTGCATAGCACAACAAACAAGGAGCTCTTTGGCACCTTAAAGACTAACAAATTAACGTAAGAATAAGCTTTCATGGGCTAGAACCCACTTCATCAGATGCATGAAATTTCACTTCATGCATCTCACGAAGTGGGTTCTAGCCCACAGAAGTTGATGCCCAAATAAATTTGTTAGTCTTTAAGCAAGTCTGTGCTGCCTGCCATTTCTGGCAGTAAAGGGAGATGTACAGATTACCTAAAATAACTTGCATATCTCCCTCTGACTTACCTACTCCGAGTACATCTACAATGGTGAGGCAAAGGGAGGGCCCTCCCTTCAACTCAATGCTGTGCTACTTAGGGCAGGTCTACACTGCTCACCATTTTTGGTGGCAGGAGAAGGGAAATACACAAGATACCTAAAATAATTTAACTTGCTTAATTTAATGCTTAACTTGTGTTATCTCCCTTTGACTTCCTTACAGCTAGAAGATCTGCCATTCTGAGTCGAAGGGGGGGCCCTCACTTTAACTCAGTGCTACGCTACTTACCAGGGTGATCTTCGGGGATCAACTTCCCAATTGACTGCACAAGTCTTCACAGGCACAATCAGTTGACTGGGAAGGTTGATCTGACAGCAACGATTTTGCAGCTGTCAGTGAAGACTAGCCCTTTAAGGTTCCACAGGACTCCTCATTTATTTTGCTGAAACAGACTAACACAGCTACTGCATCTGGTGCACAAGTTACTTTCTCTCAAAACTACATTTATTTTAAGGGACAATTCCTTCCATATCTGCTTCATGGTCTTTGCTCTGAAGACTCTGAAGGCCAAGAAAGAAATGAGTATATTTAAGAGTTGAAATCATGTAGGAGTTAATCCTGCAAACAGTTACATGTGTATACCTATTGCTGCATGGAGTACCATTTTTTTCAATTCTTGTGGGTGGAGATTAAGGCCATAAGTATCTTTAATTGCAAAAGCTTAATGTTTCAGACCACTGTACTGACCTACAGTTCTGCTTTTTGTTTATAGAGCAGCTTGTAGTGGGATCCTGTAGGCAGCCTATTGAATCATGGGAAAAGGATTATGATTCCTTTGTTCTTCCCCTTCTTGAAGACAAGCAACCATGTTATATATTATACAGATTAGATTCTCAGAATGCTCAAGGATATGAGTGGCTCTTCATTGCATGGTCACCAGATCACTCTCATGTAAGTAATATTCATACATGTCTTCAGACTGTTAAAACACATTATCCTAAAAGTCATTAACATTTGAAGACCATCTCGTCTAAATCTCAGGTGAGTAGGAGCTGGCAGTGTTTTGGACGTGGCCTGTTTAGCTGTGGAAGGAGGTGGAGAAGCATCTTAAAATTTGTTTTATGCTGATTTAAGTTGGCTTCATATTGAGTCCACCATTTTTAACCAGAAAATATACCCCAGGGAGTAAAGGTCTACAAATGTTATGATGGATAAAGAATAGGCTTGTTGGCCTGTCTCAGGATTGGAATGTTCAGGAGGAAAGGGCTAGGAAAAATTGGGTAACTGAGGAAATCCAGAATTGTAAAGATTACACTCTACTTAATGTTAATTATGTATTGAAATTAAATTATTTGATTTGAGTTAAATATTTGATTTGATTTAAATATTATTTGAAGAATATAAGTTTTTGTTTAATTAATTTTATTCATGAAAGAAACACCATCTTTTTAAACATTCAGTCATAAAGTAAACAAGAACTTGAATGTTTTCTGTGATATGGATGTCTCTACCTCAGAAAGTCATTATCTTTTAAATCTACTTAAAGTCCTTCCTAGTCAGAAAGAAAAATTGGATTGATAGGGCTGACTTATGAAGTTATTTCTATTTGTGAGGCAGGTGACTATGCTTAGTGCTGCTTTTACTTTTTTGCTTTTAAATGACATTTTTCTGAATCATGTCTTAAAGACTAAAGTAGAATATCCAAGTTGTTTTTTATTCCTCTGTAGTCACAATAGTTACTCAGAGCCATTAGGGAACCTAAACAAAATAATGCAATGTCTGCAATCTATTTTCTCTCCTTTTTCTAAGCCAGTTGCTTTCATCCATATCCAGACCAGCAACAATACAATCTAGAACAGTTTTTTAAAAAGATGTAACTGTTATTTTTAACTTTTGCAAACATCCCCCATTCTCTGAAGATGACTTTAATAACAGTTGCAATTTACTTTTATAATTACATTGATCAGGTTGCTGTAAAATGTCTCATATTATTGTGCTCTTCAGATGGTTAATAGTATGTCAAATGAATTATCACACTCCTTGTACAGAATATATTGCTATTATGAACTCTGACTTTAAAATTTAATTTTTAATCCTCTTACAACTTTTATTTTGCTTAAAAATATTTTAGAAGTCCAACAATAGTGTCAGTATACAAACTCACTAGCTTTCATATGTGTAAAAAAAAAAAAAACCAAAAAAACCCAACAGCAACTCCTTTGCAACATAACAGGTTCGTCAAAAAATGTTGTATGCTGCAACACGCGCAACGTTGAAGAAAGAATTTGGAGGTGGTCACATTAAAGATGAAATGTTTGGAACAACAAAGGTATATTTTTAATGTCAGCATATGTGCTGTTTTTCAGGAATAGTAGAATTCTTTGGGCGAAGTTGTACACTATATTTTAAATAATATTAATTTACATTTAAATTTTTATTTAGAAAAACAGCAGTATAAAATGTACAGCACAGTGTTTCTGTTTTAAATGTCACTTTCTTTTAAATTCCTTTTTAAAACATCCTTTTCTGCTTAATTACTGTAAAGGATAAAGGATCAGTCACCTCTAGGAACAATTGGAGGATCTTCACATGTAAGAATTTAAAATGTGATGATCGTCCTTGCTCTAGCATTGTGCTCTAGAGTCTAAGCTTTCACTTTAGTAGAAAGAAAGAAAAAGAGAAGGGTTTTGGTTGGCTGGTTGGTTTTGTGTTTTTAATTCACGAGACACTCAGATACAACAGTGGTGAGACTGGATATATAAGTAGCAGCTCCCTGATATTCCTTTGTCAAAACTCTTGATTCTAGGCCTCTTTATCAAGGCCTCACGATTTTCCATTCTTGTATATGTGCAAGATGTAAAGTGAAAGTCAGTGTTCAAGTATCATTAAATATTCTGTGATCAGACCTGGTGAACTCTGGTCATGTGAGGCTGCCATAAAGCCCCAAGCCTTTCAAAGCTTTCCTTTTACCCAGTGTTGGAAGATACACAAGCTTGTGATGCAGTTGAAATGCTTTTCCTGCACGGGTCCCTTTGGAGTTAGGGAAATCATTTGCCTTACAATTCTATTTCTCTGAAGAGATCATCTTGCAGGATTCTCATTCACAAATCCACTTACCCCACAGAGTTTGGCAGTTGCTATATAGAGGTGTCTTATTTGTGCACTTTTAATTTTTCTGAGACATCTGCCCCCACTCAACCCCCCGGCTTTTCTTTCTGGGTGCTACATCCCTCTCCCCCATGTAATACATGGACCTGACTGGGCATAAGCCTGCTTTGTACTTGGTAAGAGTTGGTAAGAGATGGTGCGTGACAACCAGGCAGTGGCTTGGGCTCTGATCTTCATTGATGCAGATCCTCTGGGTAGAATTGCTTCTTGAGACAGATGACACTGCAGACCAACTGCCTAGGCCCTAAAACTATGCCAGCATGATCCCAAGCTTTCCCAGTAGTTCTTGCATGCTCCAAGAGTTCCACTGAAGCTGTTGACCCCCTGAATTACAGTTTCACCTTTTGGGGAATACGTGTCAGTCAAAGCAAGTAACACAGAGACTTATCACAGGAGTTTCTAAGTCAGTTATGCTTTATTCACAAAGCACAAAAACTGTGCAGATCTGTGGAAGAATAATACAAATTTGCATATAAATCTCTGTCTCAATTTTGTCACCATTTAGAGAGCATTTTGAGTTTTGGTCATTTTTGGGGGGGTTGCCTGGTACACCATATCGCTTCCTGCACAGCTTTGCTTTCTGTTTCTGTTTCCAGTTCATCTTTGTAAAATGGCCAGTGAGAGACCCTTTTCTTTAATTAGATGACTCTCCAGAGCGTGCCTTGTCAAGGGATGTATTGTTTGGTTATAGCCCTCTTGGGAGTCCTGGTTCTTCTGCTCAGTTCTCAGCCTGTTGTTTTGAGGTGCTTTCATTTTCATGTTAACCACTGTTTATCAATCTCCATTGTTAGCCCGCTGCTAGTGGCAGAAATTTTTGTCACACCTGGAGTTTTCAGCTCATGATTGAGGCTTCAGAGCCAAGATAAAAGCTGAGAATAGTTTTACAGTCAATATGATGTTCACAAAACAAAACTGATGTCATTTTAGCACATCTATACATGCCTGTATTAATCCATCACATTGATGTTGTGTGTGTGTGGGGGGGAGGGGACGGACAAGATGGTCATTCATTACCTTTATGCCAAGAGGTAATCAAATTAAGGAATGGTGTTAACTCCAGAACAGTGTTTCCCAGCTAGTGTGTCCATGAGGCCTGAACAGGTGTGCCACTGAATTTTTTGAAAAACTACTCAAGAGTTCTGGATTGGCTCATGAATGTTCATGAGGTCATTTGGAGACTATATGGTGGTGTGCCTCAAAATAAGTAAAGGTATGAAGGTGTGCCTCAGCAGAGAAAAGGGTGGGAACCACTGCTCCACAGGATAACTCCAACAGCCTTTCATCTCAGAGGGGTCAACAGCAGCTTGTTGGATTTTTCCCAGTGGACAATCTGACCAGTCATGAATGGTCTCAGGAAAACTCTAGGTTCAGGTATTTCACCAGTGGAGTGCACTTACCATGGAGTTATTTGCCAACCACAGAGAACGCAGAGTGCCTAGTATTTTTCTGCAGGGTGGAGCATGAGTTCAGGATCTGTGTAGAATTGTTATGTATTTCTATAATTGTAGTACTTAAGAGCCCTAATCACAGACCAGGACCCCATTGGTCCCTGCCTCAAAGAACTTACAGTTTAATTAGAAGACAAGGGACAACAGCTGAATATAGACAGATGGAGCAGTTCAAGGAACCAATGATACAATATTGGTCACTGTGATAGACAGTAGACTCAGCACAGCAGTCACCCACAGGGTCTCATGTATGCATTTCCTCCAATTCTTCTAGAGTGATAAGACAGCAGCCACACTAGTTAATAGCTTTTTAGTCATCCAGGCAGCTGTGGGTGACTGACCTAATTCAACAACTCAGACACCAACACATTTTCAGATTTGACATAGCTCAGAAATCGCAATCAGATTCTCATCCAGACCTGAAACTATTACATCTAATAGCCTGGAAGTTGACTGACTACATGCTACTGAGTGTTTTTACTTCAGGTATGAGGAATCTGCAGGAAATCCTCCATAAGGAGAACCTTATTCTCAGAATGGAAATGGTTCTCAGTCTTTGCACAACCTTGACTCATTAGAGGGCCATATCCCCATGATGTTGACTATATGCTAGACTCGAAACTCTCTGCATTCTTTATCATTTTCATCAGGATCCACTCTAGAGCAATTTCAGAATGTCAGCCTCTGGTTCAGAGGTTTATTGGAACAGTACCAGTTAGTCCAATAAAACTTATTTTCTCACCAACCTTGAGCCTGTGGTTCAGTCATGCTTGGTATTCTTCTGTGACATTCCCCTCTTGCAGTCTGGTTTGGTGTGCCACTGTGACTCCCCAGTTGCCAGCACCAGGATCCCAAACTGCCCCGCTTTCCGGGGGAGGGCGACCCGCACTCCTGAGTCAGTCTTCACCAGTCTTGTGCATGTGATTTGGTCCCAGGCAGTGGAAGTGAGCTTACTAGCCACTCGGGGTGGTTCCCCAGGGAGCACCCGTAGATGCCACACTGGGAACTTCCATCTTGCAGGGATTGGGACCCTTCCCAGATTACTGCAGGGTCATTACATTGGTCCACTAGTTTAACAAACTGATACACAATCAGTCCTTGGTCCAGATTAGGCCTCCATGCATCCATTCTCTCTAAAATCCTCAGAACATTATTTTAAGTGTGTATGGAGCAAATCAATGCACAATAATCAATCAGTCAGGAGTTACCACAAGCAAATAAAAGATAATTTGCAATCTAGCCTAAAATCACTACTACAATTATGCTTAGCCCATCACTCATATTCAGCTGTGATGACTTTCCAGCCAGTTTTTGCCCCTCTATGAGCAGGGCCCAGTCCTTGCTTGTAAGTGGAGATATTTCAAGGTGGAGTTTCTCTGGCAAAAAGCCTCAAACAGTTCAAAGTGTGACTTATTTTCCTCTTCAAATCCCCTTCCCTCCTCCTCATGGCTAGGTCATTCTCTTTGTTCAGAAAGGGCGTGTGATCTCTCTCTCCTCAACCAAGGTGCTATAGCAGGGGTCGGCAACCTTTGCCAGCCCCCATGCCAGCCCTGCCCACTGCACCCTCAGCTGGTGCCAGTGGGGCCAAAAATGGGGTGGGGCCGTGGCCAGTTCCCCTCTGCCCACCCCCCACCCCCGGTGGGCAGCCTTAGGCTCTCGACCCCGCCAGCGGTTGGCTTCTGGCTCCAGGGTCAGAGATGGAAGTGCACAGGCCAACCCACTCTGCTCCCCTCCAGCCCTGCCCAGCAGAGGACACAGTCAGCAGGGCCAAGAGAGCCATGCACCATATGGAGTCAAGAAGGAATTTTCACCCAGTTCAGATAAGGAAGGACCTTGGTCCCCCCCGCACCTTAATCCAGATTATGTGGATGCAGGTCACTTGCCAGGGTTTTCTTCAGATCTCATTGAACCATTTCCTTGCTATTCAGGGACCTCAAGCACTGGTGCATCTCAGTCCCTTTTATTCTCTGCCTATGGCTCAAAAAAGTCTCCTGGGAGCTATAATACCTTTGTCTAATTCCAGCTGTTGGATTTAGTGTGTGGATGTTGGTGGCATGTGATAAATGGGAGGTCAGACTACACAATCTAATAGTCACTTCTGGTCTTAAACTCCCACTGTGTGATTATGCCTTTGCCCTGGCATTGAGATCAAGTGCCAAATTTGAGAATGCAGTGTTACAATCACTTTTTAGTTAGTTCAGATTCCTTGATTCCATTTTCTAGGTAGGGTCCTGTTAGCTGTTCATCTTGAGAAGGATTTATGGACAAATACTCAGAGAAGAAAGAACTGTTACCTTACAGTAACAGGTTCTTCAAGATGTTTTGTCCATGTGGGTCCCACAACTCATCCCATCCCTGCTTCTTCAGAGTCTTCTCTAGCTATGATGTTGAAGTAGTGAGGAACTGAGGTATGACTGTGGCCACACAAACTTGTGTGGGGTGGTCATAAGGCTTCTCAGGGTCCAACAGACTCTGCGGCTCAGATTTTGATCTCTCACTTATCAGGTAAATGCACATCTAAAGTAAATTCTACACAGATCACACACATTAAAGAACCATGGATAGTGCAAGGTAAATTAACTGTTCTTTCCCTTTCTTCTTCCTGAGCATTAAGTATCTTCTAAGAAAACTTTGTAGCTGAAGAATCACTGATGCCAAATATTGATTCTGTTTTCAGGATGATGTTTCATTGAATGGATACCGAAAACATTTGTTATCACAGTCCTCCCCTGCGCCTCTGACCGCAGCAGAAGAGGAACTTCGACAAATTAAAATTAATGAGGTACTACTAAACTGTTTGGGAAGGCAGGTAGGAGGATGAGTGGAGAGTTCCAGAAGTATTGTAGGAGGAAACAAGCAGAAGAGAGAAGCAGTCAAAAAGTTCCAGAAAACCTGCAGGATGAGACAGAGACACATGGACTAAGATTGGCCATTTGACCAGTTCAAAAACAACTGGCCAATTGACTGGTTAAAAAAATGTAAAAAATGATCCAATATTATAACATACTAACTTATTAGCACAGTAACACAAATAGGTAAGACTTGGTCTCCAACAGGCTTAACCTCAGATAAATATTTGTGCCTAATAATTACAAAACCCAAGTTACTGAAATGAGTTATTTTAACTCATAAAAACACAGTGAAAAGAACTTAACAAATGAAAGAATTCTATTACTTCCTTTTTTTTATTTAGGTTAGTATTTAAATGTAATGTTATTCAATACTGAAAAGAAAATAAAAATGAAACAAATAGGAAATATAAAAGGAAAAAGTCATTTTTAAATGCACTTTTCCTAAGTGATCAGCAATCCAACTCTTTAAACTGCTTAATGGCTGTGCATCATTTCTCTTGGTGTTGGAGTGAGGAGGTTTAATGACAGTGAGACCTCCTTTCCTTCCCCTACTCCCCTTTGAGTTGATTCCTTGATGTTTGTCTAGTCAGTTTCAGACTGTAAATTCTTTATCACAGGGAACTGTGTCTTCACTTAAAGTGGTTTGTAAACTGCCATGTACATTGATGCCTGGTATACAAAGAACAATATACATACATATAATACTTGTTCTAGGCCAGTGGTTGCAATCTTTTTGACTCGAGGGCTACAGCTATCATTCTTACAACCACGAAGGGCCACTAGTCTATCAGTTCATAAAAAATGTGTTGACCTATACACTATTAAGGACTACAAATCATTAGATAGCTAAGGTAAACATTCTGATGCTATTGTGCTCCTTTTTAATTCACTATTTTATAACTGCAAATTATTCTGATCGTGGCTAATGCTCACAGACGAAGCACTAGTGTAGATGAGTGACTGTCACTGTACACTGAAGCACATGGCCTGACAGCTAGGTCACAGTGAGTGGCCTGTTTAGGCTGAAACAGCAGGTATGGATTTTTAGAGTTCTGCCCTTCTTCTCAAGCATGATGAGTCCTGACTCCTCCACCAGCAGTTCACCATTCTTCCAACCCCCGCTGCAACCAGATAGACTCCTCACTGAAATCCTTCTTTCTCCTTTCTGATCTCCCATCTCCCTGGACTGCAGCAGGGAAACCACGTGTCCTGTAGCCCTGGGTGCGTTCCACCTGGGTGCCTAGGTAGTAGCTCCCTTCTGCAGCTGGGGGGGGGACAGTAGGTCAGTGCTCCTCTCCCTCTGTGTCCAGCAGGGACCCGAGTGCCTAGAAATGCAGGCAGAATGCTTTGTCTTGCCACCTGCTGGAACCAAGGGAGTACTGATCTTTTGTGCAGCAAGGAGCCTGCACCATATTTGTAGCCCTGCAGCAATGTGCTCCACCTGGATCCTTAAGCAGAAGCTCCCTTCTGCAGCAAGTAGGAGGAGAGTGGTGGGCCACTTTTATTCTCTGGGCCACAGGTTGGGAGCCACTGTTCTAGGAGATTTCAGCCAATCATGATGTGCAGCTTTAAATTAGTTGACCATTCTCCCAACAGGTGATATTAGCATGTAGTAAAGTGAGTGATCAAGACTTTTAAGTAGGCTTGCTAACAGAGGGCTCCAAGAGGCAATCAGAAAGGTAGGCATCTGCTTACATAAGGGCATTCTTCCTGGAATATTTGATTATCTGTCAGTTGACATTATTTGACTGCCCATGTTACTGGCTTGCCAAGTCTAAGCACCCAGAAGGTCCTCTTTTCAGTTACTAACTTGGATTTAAAGGCATACCTTAAATACAGTGTGTGCAGTGTGATTCAGCATTGTTCAAAGTACTTTCAACTTTCCATTTCCTATTTTGTATATTTTTAGATTTTTAAACTTTACTGTTGCATTAACCTCAGTTTTTAAATTTAATATTAACGTTTTGTGTTCATTTAGATCCAGGTCTACGCCCTTTTAATGTTTTACTTCAGTGATAGTGATGAACATAAATCAGCCACAGGAAAATGATATGTGGCTTTATAAGATATAGTCTGTATGTAAATAAGTTGCCAAGATAAATTCTGATCAATTAGATTTGGAAAATAAAATATAGAACACAAGAGTTCATATTATGGAATGAGGCAAATGAAAAGTAACTCCTAGTGACATCATTGGATTCCATATTTGTAGGTTTTTGATAAGTTCCAGATCCAGTCTGCTAAGTTTACAAGAAACGGACTGGGTTTTTTTTTCCTGCTAGCCAGTACTAGGATTCTACCTGGAATACACAAGTCCAAGTTGTTTTCTTTCTGATTCACACAGAATTACCAGTATAAAAGATTCTGAAATTGCAGCTTAGATAACTCTTCTAGCACTGCAGAGAGAATAGAGTTATGGGAAACTGATTTTAAAAAAATAGGAAATTGGGTTTTTTAAAGTAAGTTAATGTTAAAGTTAACATAAAAAGGAACCGATCTCTTGAATAAAGTAATGCCATTTTAATCACTATTTGCTTACCATAACTGCACTTTAATAGTATCTGTGTCACAGAATGCAAAATGAAATAGTACTTACTTCGAAACCAGAAACTGTGTGACTACTTAGAAGATCATAATATAAACTTAATTCCAGGTACAGGTGGATGTCGGTATAGATACCAAGCATCAGACACTGCAAGGGGTAGCATTTCCTTTGGCTAAAGAAGCTATCCAGGCTTTAGAAAAACTGAAAAATAAACAGCTCAACTATGTGCAACTGGCAAGTACAAAATATTGCATTTACTTATTTTGCAGACTACAACAGTATGCTAACCATTTAAATTGTGTGTCTATGAACATGTACTGCAAATGTTTAATTCAGAACAGGATTCTAAACCAGTGATTCCCAATCAGTGTGCTGTAGCACACTGGTGTGGTGTGGTGTGGTGACACCCAAAGTGTGCCGCCACCATCCCTGAGAGCTACGATTAAAGTTCCCTCCCTGCTCAGCTCAGCCACATGGAGTGTGTAGGGCTAGGAAAAGGCAGGGGTTAAAGTAAGGGGGAAGGCACCAGAACACAGTTCCAGGCCCCCTGTTTTTAGGCAGGCAGCGTTCTGGCCCCTCTAAAAATATAGGAAGGCCCTGCCCCCAAATAGCAGGAGCAGCCTGAATGCAGAGTTCTGGTGGCTCCACCTTAAAACCTGCTCCACCTTAAGCCCAGCCAGCAGAGAGCTGGGGCATGCCAGGAGTGTGTGAATCTCCCTCTGCAGCACGGAGCACCTTGTGTCAGCCAGCCTGCAAACAGCCGGGGGGGGGGGGCTGCTGGGGGTTGTGTGGGGCAGGTGTGTGTGTAGCAGAGGTGGGTGGGAGTGGATGTGTAGCAGAGGGTGTACTGGGGTTGTGGGGTGTCTGTTTGGTTGGGGGTGTGGGTAGGTGGGGGGGTGGCTGTGTGTGTGCGGGGGTGTAGCTGGGGGCTGGAGGCCTAGTTCTGGCCCCTGCAGTGATGGGAGGGTCCATCCCAGGCAGCAGGGGTTGGGAGGGAGCAGCAGTGAGGTGAGGATTTGCTCTGGGTGGCAGGCAGCCACTGTGGAGAAGGGGGAAGTGGGTGCTGTGCCATGCTTTCCTGCCTTACCCTCCCTCCCACCCCCCCCCCACCCATAAAGCCACTCTTGTTCTCCCTTCCTTCCTCTCTCCCCACCCTTGTGCTGTTCCCCACATGGCCGCCCTTGTCCTCTTTTCCACCCCTGCCCTGCTCTGCTCCTCACACTCACTCCTGTCACTGCACACGACTCCTGACCTCCCCTGTTTTGCCACCCCGCTCTGCTATCCCTACTACCCCACACAGCAGCATTTCCAAAACACACTGCCATGGTTAATGAATATTCATAAGTAATTTAAGTTCATTTGAATATTCAAGCATTTTTAATGGTGGTGTGCCTCGAAAAATTTGAAGGTATCAAGGTGTGCCATGGCAGAGAAAAGGTTGGGAACCACTTTTCTAAACTACCTGTTTTCTCATATTAAGGTCTCTGTTTATACTTTCTGTGTATCTGCTCTAACTTGTGTTTGTTTAACAGCAAATTGATATAAAAAATGAAACTATTGTTTTGGCCAACACACTCCATACTGAACTTAAGGATTTGCCAAGCAGGATTCCAAAGGATTCTGCACGCTATCATTTTTTCCTTTATAAGCATTCCCACGAAGGAGATTACTTGGAATCTATAGGTATGAGAAATCCTGTATGTGAAATTTGTTCATTTCATATAATTTAGAAGTAATCATAAGATGGGAAATGTGGTATATAAAAGATATTTTCTGTAGAGATTCAGTGGTTGAGACTTTCAGAAGTGATCATTAGTTTTCATTGTCTTTGGGTATTAAATCTCGAGACAGCTTTCAAGAAGGTTCATTTTTGGATAGTGCCATTCCCAAATGCATTCTGAAAACTCAAGCACTTGGCACCCAAAATCATTAGTCACTTGAAAATATTGGCTAGTATCTTTCCAGTCACTGGTCACATATTAAGTTTACAATATAACTATAGATATGCAATGATATTACTTCTTCCCCCTTCAGATTTTATACTAGACTTTGTTTGTCTGTCACAAATCATGATTTTAATGTAACTATTCTTATACCATTTTCATTCTGCAGTATTTATCTACTCTATGCCTGGGTATACATGTGGTATACGAGAACGGATGCTATATTCTAGTTGTAAGAATCCATTGTTAGAAATTGTAGAAAGACAACTATGGATGCAGATAATTAGAAAGGTAAGCATATTAGATGTCTCATTCTGTGCACTGAGAAAACAACATTAATTTCCTTTATCTTGAGTTTTACCTTCAGGGTATCCAGATGGTTTTGGTTAAGGTATAGCCAGTTGATTTTTTGACTGTATTTTGATGTCAATACTAGGAATGTTTTGAGACCAAATAACTAAGACCAGCCAATTTCATGTCTATCAAGAAAACTATGTGGTACAAGAAAAAGAGTTATCAGAATTAATAGTCTTTCTGTGAAGGGGATTCTCACTGTGTATTCAGTTACCATTACATACATGTATACTTCCAGAATACACTCCAAAAATTCTCTGTTTATGTTAGACCTGTTTACAAGTAAGAAGCACTGAATATCTCACTCTCAGGACTAAAATTCCCCGGTACCCATGTTTTACTGGCATCATGGTGTTACCCCTCTTACCTCTTGTTTTCAAACACTTTAATACAAACTAGCTGGGTCATGAAGGCTCTCCCTACTTGGACCAGGATAAGATATTTATGTATGTTATCTTTGACAAATTTCCCATTTGTCTTTGCAAAATGTTCAGCTGTACTGTTACAAGAGCAAGAGAGAGAGTAGAATTTACATGAGTTGCCAACACTTTTATTTAATGTAATATACTATATTAATAACATATGTAATACTTATTAATATGTGAGTGTGACCCATGTGCATTGGTTTACAATAGGTTAAGGAATTAAGCAGAATTTTATATCTCTGCATTCTAGTCCATGTCATCACACTACAGTATATTGGGGAATGGACATAAGCTTTGGAATCAGGCAGTCTTTTGCTAATCTTTGCTCTGCCACTGACTTTTGCTGGGTAGCCTTGGGCATATCAATTCATCTGTGTATTTGTCTTACCTCCTCTGTAAAGTGAACATGACAATGGTTCCCTACATACTTCAAAGGAGTTCTGTGAGAATTTGATTACAGATTTAAAGCACTATATAGACATAAAATGGGTTGTGTACAAGTGCTTGTATTCATCATAAATTTTGTACTTAGAGGCTTTGCAGGCAAACTGAGAACACTGAAGCTCTCTTCCTGTTTACAGTATCTACATTTTAGGTTAGACTTCAGTACATCTACTTAATGACATTAAGGGAGCTGTTAGAAGGAATATTGATTCTTGAAGAACAGGAGAGGTCCTTCCAAGCTCCACTTCTCATGGGGGACCACATCCTCCAATTGCCTTGAACACTGAATTTGCATCGAAGTTGATGGGATATTTTGGGGATTTAAAACTTTCAGTGTTAGGCACTGACCCTGGAACTTTGCTATCATTAAGCACCTTAATTAACACAACCAAGAGTTTGTAAGTAAGTGGTTGCCTTTTCTTATAAAAAGTTCCAGTCCTGTATTAAAGAAATAATTGATTCTGAACTTAAGAACTGATAAGAATTTTTGGTGGAGCTATTGAATGACTGCAGTTCAAGAAATACATTGTTAAACTGCAGCTGCTATAAAAGGGGGAGAGCATTTTAATGTTGTTTCTGTGGATCTCATTTCAGTATTAAACACCATAGGAATAATATCACCCACACATTCTTTCATTGCATTGTTAATCTTTTGAAACTATGTAAAAAAAAAAAAAAAAAAACAACAAAAAACAAAAAAAACCCCACAACTTTGTATCAATATATTTCTTAGCTAGAGATCAATATTCTTTCCTTTCTTTAAAATTAACTGTCTGACATGACTTTTGAAATGACTAGTAAAAGTATTCCTGAGGATTTATTTGGCCTCTTGGTGTAAAATAGTTAAGCATGGATCTCTTACTATTTATGGCTGGTGTACAAGGAAGTTCTACGTACTCAGTGGTACAGGGTCAAATAATATTTCAGACCTCTAAATTTCTACAATACAACCAGTGGATTTTGGCTTAAGAACAGCTAATTTCCTTCCAGTCAGGTTTATGCTTTGACAGTTTTATAAGATTTTAATTTATTATAGTTTCTTCCTTACCTGAATATAACATTGGGCTGGCTGCATTTAGGCTGCAGATCATTCAGGTCCATTTTATTCTCTCCACAGGGAAAGCAACGTGTATATTAGTTGCCTTTACAAATATTACTTTAAAAAACACTAAATTTTAACAGGCAAAATGATTCAAGTTTTGCAGAAAAGCTTAAGGGTTCTGATAGAACTTGAGGTTTGAAAGAATTTCTTCCAGCATGAGATATATATTGCAACTTTCTGTTTTACTCCTGAAAGCAAATTGGGATGCTAAGCTGCAGCTGAATACCAGGAAGGGTCGGAAGAAGTCAGTCAGATGTAGGTTTGCTCAGGTTTATAGAGGACATTAGATACAAATGAATTAAGTGTCAACATTTCACCATGAACTCCAAGCTTTCTTGCTTATTTACGTTCGTTTGAATACAGTTTCAGCACTTCAGGAAATATAACCGGTGGTTAATCAAAATCATGAAATGGATTTAACTGTCTTTTTTGTTCTCTTTGACAGATTGAAATAGATAATGGTGATGAGCTAACTCCTGACTTCCTTTATGAAGAGGTTCACCCAAAACAACATGCACACAAACAAAGTTTTGCTAAGCCAAAAGGTCCTGCAGGAAAAAGGGGAATCCGAAGATTAATAAGGGGTCCTGCAGAGACTGAAACACCTACTGATTAAAATCCTTTATTTGCACGGGTAATAACAGATGAAAAATTCCAATTTTTAATAATGAACTGAAATCATTCCACACTGATTGATGTATGCTAGAAATAAGCCTTGTTTTTCCACAGCACTTATTTGACTCTGAGTTTATATTGTCCACGTACTGTCGAAGAGTAATCAGTTCAAATCTAGCAAAGGATAACAAAATTAGTAGTGCTTTATTTTTAATTATTTAATAGCTATATACTTGATTATCAATGTCTCCTGGTCTCTGAACTAAATGTTGTTTCCACATAATCTTCAATCAGTTCTTTTTATTGAATTAAAATGTCATTTTGGGGCTAGATTTGTAAAAGTTTACTCACAGAAGTAGCCCACTGAAACCAATGGACTACTCATGAGAGTAAAGATTTGCAGGCGTCGATTCTGTAGTGGTGTTCCAAATACTTTTTTTTTCCTTGCAATCATCATGAAGGAAACAATTTACTGTATGTGCTGTCTATCTCTGAAGATTTTTTAAATAGAGAAGCTGAATGAAACTAGCATACCTGATGCAAATATGCAGGAATAGCTAGATTATTTTTCACACAGAGGATTTGCTGCTTGAAATTAATTTCTAGTTTTGTGGAAGTGTCATTTAAAGAAATCTGACAAAAAGCATTAGAATTATTCATACTTTTATACTGTCTTTAAACTGCTACATACTGTATGATCAAAGAAAACACTACAAATTTGCATCAGTCAATGCATTCAGTCAGTGATGAAGCTGCTTTAAAAAATCAATGTACTAAAAGGTTTCAATCATGCTGTTAGACTATTTAATCTGTACACTCTGATACATAATTCTTTAAGCATAGTAAAAGGCTTCATGATACTGAATCAGTTTGAGAAAACAAATGGATAAGTGATTTTCCAGTTTCTTTTTCAGTATAATAAATTAAAGATGTTATGAAGGCAGCTTTTCTTGAATGTTTTGAAGCTTAATAACATGAACATTTACAAACTGAACTTTAAAAAAAAAAAAACCTGCTGGCAGAGCTGTAATAGCATTTCAATCCTTTTATTTTTCTAAATCAGCTACTAAAATAAGCCAAGAGGAGCCTACATTTGCTTAAACTACACCTAATCTGTTCTGTAGGAATAGCAGAATTACACATTTCATAATAAGTATTAGATATGTGAGTTAAGCACCTTTAATTATTAAGTTCATCCAGAACTTAATTATCTAGTGAATCAAGTATATCCTTGATAATGGGACCTGTTTTTAAAAAAATAAATAAATACAACCCAAATATAAAAGATTTGTAGGTCTGGGATCATTTCATAATACAGCCAGGGTGTTGGGCATGCACATAACTGACAACTTCACAATTGTGGTTACTTCCCAGGGGATGTATTTTAATCTTGTTTTCTGGGGAGATAATGCATTAATACTTTAGTGCCCCTCATTAGTGCCTTTATTAACCTGGCTTGTTGCTCACTGTTGAGGCCACATTGAATAATCTGAAGACTACAGTAGAAAATTTTAAATCTATTTTATACTGCAATAAAACTGTACATTTCAGCCATTTTTTTAAAAAAAGTGTATCAGTGCTGTTCAATATATTTCTCTGATTCTCAGTAAATCCCCTTCCATTTCCTCACTGCTCTGATCTTCTTCCTTTGTTTATTTTGCCCCATTGTGGGTGAATTTGTATCAAGAGATGTGTTCTTCCTCGGGTTTTTTCCCTCTCCTCCTCATTCCCCTGCACCTATCAATCATATCATGTTTTAGTTTAACAACAACATATCTGTGCACTATGTTGAACAAATCACTATAAAATTGCTAAGTGTTTTCTTTAAAATAACTGAATCAGAAGCTACTTAGTGCTCCCAGCTCCATTTTTAATGTAAAGTCAGACCCTCAATTAAAAAGCATTACCATAGAAGAAACATTCTTCAGCAATGAAAAAGCTTATCAGCCCTGTACTTATGGCTCAGTTGACTTGTGAATTTAAACTTTTACTCTGAAGAGCGAGTGTTAAAGACTTCCATATTTTACATCTTATGGTTTTTGATAATGCAATGGTAAAATCTAGTTGGATACGTGTAAGCAGCAGTCCTAACTACGTGAGGGTTAGAAATTTGCTTGGGAGGAAATTTTGTTTTAAATGTAATTTTAAAAGGATAATAGTGATAAAACTAGCTGTACTCATCTGGGACTCGGTCGAATAGACAAATATATGATCTGCTACACCATACAACTTTTTAAAGGCTGTAGATATACCTTCATTATGGCAGCCTATCCAGGGGAGCTGCTACAGAAGGGTAGAACACCACTTCTCTCCAGTTTTGTCAAAGTATTATAGAGCTGGAGGAGAATTAGCAAAACAAATACTAATTAAGATGAAGCACCCAGGTTGTAAACACCTCCAGAGAGGTACCATCCCTGAGGAGGTTTGGTTGAAACTAGTTTAGACCCTGGTTCAAAATGAATCTTCCCAGGAACTAACTGCCAAAGAAAGTGCTTTTGAAGTAAGAAGACTGAGTTAAAACTGACTCTGGCCCTTCTTTCTGATGGAGCATCTAGACAGGATCTAAAGGCTCCAAGGTTGCAGGACACTTTGGAAAGGCCTTGCCCTGTATGACTGATAAGTGACATCATCTGCTAAGCTGTATAGAAACTTAAGTTTTTTATGTTTTACTGCAATGCTTCTTATCTTAATACATGTGTTTGCTTAGAAAGACTGCGTGGTAACTGGCAATAGACTGGTCATAGCCATTAGAGCGAAAGTATAGCAGAGGTGTTGGCCTTTAGGCAAACTGGCTTGCTGGGGATAGCACAGTATAAAGTAGACAGCTGAGCAGCTTTAAACCCCTTGGATCAGTAGGCAGAGAAGTGGGTACCCTTATGGGACCATGGAGGGGCAATGCAAGTTAGCATGAAACTATCAGCCTTACGTCAGTAATAAATCTTCAGTGGTGCCTCAGGGTGCAGGAGAGAACTGGCTTCTTCGCTTGCCCTACAAAAGCAGGGAGAGGGGAGGTAGAGACATTTATCCGCCTTGCATAAACAGCTGAGGTGGGGACTTTTGAGCCCCAAATTACAATCACCTAATTGGCTGTTCTGGAGCCCAAAGCCAGACCACATTAGACTGCAGACCTTTTGACACACACATTTTTTAACTGATAGTGAGCATGTACTGTGTAGACTTTGTCCAATCTAAAAAACAACTTGCAAAGTGGAGTGTTTCCACCCCTTCCCTCCATATATCAACCCAGAAAGAGAGAGCCTCTGCTTATGGTGAAATATTCTTGTGGAATAGTAAACAGCCACAAATACTGAATTGAATAGGGCCTTAGGCTGTGTGCTGAAGTATTTACCCCCGCCACATTATTTAACGTATCCTATATGTTCACTAGACAAAAGCACTATGTAGTATCTGGTTCATACTTCCTATGAATGCTTAGATGCTGCACACAATAAGGGCATTAATAAAAGGGTTGGAATGTAGTTTCTTGAAACATTACTGGTCATTTGATGGTTGAATGACTCCATTCTAAAATGCTATTTGCCTTCATAAAGCACATGGGAAAAGATGTAGCTGCTAGAACAAATGAATGTTAGGAATGTAACAAATAACTCAAAAATCCCTAGTTTATTTAGTAGTTTCACTAGAAGAAAAATATAAATGTTGAACAAGTGATAAAGTACTTTTGAAACAGACATTGCAAAAGGTTATGGGGGAAGTGAGATCTCTTTAAATTAAGAAGTTAACTCTTGTTAGAGATTAACTAAATACAACTGGTTTTTATAATTAATCAAGCTGTTATTGCTTTATGTAGGCATTGGATAAATCTAAAAGTAATAAAATACTGACTATGGAAACTTTCTTCAGTACATATGATTTGAATGTAAAACACCATTAAACTCATGTTAAATAAAACTATTTAATCTTTTGTAATTTCAATTTATAAATAAAGACTAAAGGTTTTGTTCAGTGCTAACTGGGGTTTTCTGGAACTTAACAAGAAACCATGATACAGCTATAGAGTCATCTGAGATCATTATGGTAAGCTAGTCTGACCACCTGCATGCTGCAAGCCACAGAACTTCACTCACCCTCTCCTCTAATAGATGCCTAACCTAAGACTGAGTTACTGAAGTTCTCAAATGATTTCAACGTACAGAGAATCCATCAGGATGTGACATGCTCTTGGGGAATATTCCTTCTTGATCCCAAATATGTCAATCAGCTCACATCAGTGTGTGGGCAAGATTCAGGAGCCATCTACCTGAAAGAATTCTCTAGTAACTCAAAACCCATCCTATCATAGGCCTTTGGGCATATTTACCACTAGTAGTCAAAGATCAGTCAATTGCTGAATTAGGCTGTCCCATGCCATCCCTTCCATAAATTGATCAAGCTTGGTTTTATAAAGCTGTCATGCATAAGTACAGAGTTAAACATGTTTAGAAATAGCACAGAATAAAAAATTGTGGGGAAAGAAGAGATGAGTGGAAACAAAATGCTCTAATTGCTGAGAGTGATGACAAGCATCCTAGAGAGTTAAGGAAGCAGTGGGCAGCTGCTTCTATAAAGCAGCAAAGGGGGCTTATAGTGGTGGAGATCTCAGTGGATTTCAAATTAACTTTTTAAACTAAAGTAGTGTACTGCCCTCTGACTTTTAAAGAAAAAATGGTGTGTGATTACACCCTGGATATCCAGGCAAGATACACTGCAGCATACTTCAACAGGAGCAGTTCCGTTACAATGTCAATTTTATACTACACATAGTAACACTATAAAAGAGTATAAACAGATTAGATGAAGCCAAGGTGAATTTTGGCCTAAAATGAGACTAAATTAGAACTGCAGGAGAGGAGAATGAAGTTTCCTATTGCTCAAAGAATTCAAACTTAGGGCAGAACAATGCTGGTATGTTACTTCATCAACATGCCATAGGCTGCTACCACACTGCCTCTCTCATCAACTAGATGAAAGTATTATTTAGGAAGTTTGAAGGTGTCACATAAAAATAAGAGGGAAGTGCCCATAAAGAAGGTTGAGGTAGAAGTCAATGATAAGATTATAGTGGAGATGCAGTCTTACTACAACTCCCTCGGTTGGTAGTTTGATAGGAGGCTACCCCTAAAGGAATTTTCTAGCACGTCTGAGAAGAGATTCTCTTGCCTTTTTCCATTCCACTGCTTCCTCTTAGGAGTTTGCATCCCAGTGGATCAGAAGCTTGAAGAGTCCTGGCATTGTTCATCTGAATCTCAAGCCTTGGATAAATGAATTGTGATGGGTCATAGCTCTCCATGACATTAACATACAAAAAAGCTTTGTAACTTCACTTACACACTGGTCTTTTTGCCATTATCCTCCTCCTGAGGAAGGAACAAAAGCAATTGTAGTTGTACTGCAAGCTGGAGTTGCATTCCACTCTTTAACTGCTACCAGTACATTGTCATTGGAGCTCAAAGTCCCCAGGCCTAAGTCAACCTTTATTCAGCTATGGAGTGTGGACAACGACAGCTACATTACTGCTTCAGAACATCACTGTAATTTTAAGCTTTGCCCGTATCTATACTTGGAGTGCTTCAGCAGCATAGCTGTACCCTGGTAGGCATCACTATAAAAAGTACCTATGCTGATAGGAGGGATTCTCGCATCAGATGAGATAATCCACCTTATCTGAGGGGTTGTTCCTAGGTTGATGAAAGACTTCTTCCATTGACCTTGCACTGCCTATAGCAGATGTTAGATCTGTTTAACTACATTGCTCAGGAGTGTGACTTTTCCAAACCCCTGGGTGTTTGGGCTAACTCCCAGTGTAGATACAGCGATGTTAATCAATGGAAGACTGCTTCTGCTGACATAGCTAATATTGTTTGGGATGGTGGTGTTCCCCCATACATAGAAAAAGCCCTTTGGCAGTGTAAGCTGCATCTACACTGTGTGGCTATGCCAGCACAATTGTGTTGCTATCCTACATTTATCTATAATACAGTAAAATACCTATAGCTGGCCTATGCCAACTGACTTGGGCTCACAGGGATATAAAATTGCTGTTTGGATCTGAGATACCACAGAGGTGGACAGGCCCAGAGCCCGGGCTCCAATCCAGACAGCTACACTGAAAATTTGTTACCCCGTAGACTGAGTTCCATGAGCCCGAGTCAGCCAAAATGGGACAGCTGGGGGCAAGGGCTAAAGTAGCCCACAGCACACTGGAATGGGGTTCCAGGGCCCACTATTTTTAGGGGCCAAGAGATCTGGGGCCCCTAAAAATAGAAAATGGAGCTGGAATGCTGCATTCCAGACCCACCATTTAAAATAGCATTCTGATTCCATTTTCTATTTTTAGGGGCCCTGGAAGGCCGAGCCCACAAAAATAGTAGGCCTTGGCACGCCGTTCCACAGCAGGGCAGGGGAACATGAGGAGGCATCAACCATCCTGGCTCCCCTGCACATGCACAGGCTGCACTAGAGGCAGAAGCCTCAAAGCGCAGTCTGCAAGGAGGAGAGTTAGGGGTGATTCTCCCCCCACTGTAACCAGAAATTTTTGTCCCAGGCTCACTTGGAATACCAGAGTCAAAATAGCCAAGAGCAGATTGGAAAAGGTTTCTTTCATTTTTACTACTAAGAGCTTTAGATTAGCATCAGCACAGGTATTAATTTAGTTATTAAGTAATAGTCAAAGTTAGGAAGTGTTTAATTAAAGTTAGGATATTTTGAGAGAGCTTTGATAAGTATGGTAAATGTAGCATTCAGCAAAATTTCAGCGATCAGTCTCCATTTTGTTAGACTAACACTCTAAAGAAGCATGCCCTCACATGTCTTCCACTCTTTAGGACACAGCCCCTCTCTTATCCAAGATGAGATAATGTCTTCTCATCTACTCCTCCCATCCCTGATGTCCCTTACATGACCCTCAACTCACTCCCTACCTACCCACCCATCCGTTACCTAGAGGTGATGCAAGCCTTCTAGAAATCTCCCCTTAGAGCTGTTCCCTCCCCTTCCTATACTATAACTGTACCCTAGCCAAAAAAAGACATAAAAGACAGGGAATTTCATCTCCTGATTGGTCAAAAGATCAGATCTTGGTATAAAAGAAAGACCATTCTAAAGGTATAAAAGAGAGAACATCTACTGCAGCTTCTTTGTGAAGCTTAGGCTCCTAGCCAGGCTGCACCAAAGACATCTCCAGGAAAAAAAACCCCAGAGGCAATGTTCCCTCTAAGACCCACTGGCAGCTGAGCAACTCCTGTTGCTCGCTGCGTGGGGCCCCCCACCCCCTGCGCGGGCCCGATCCTGGCAGCCAGCCCCGCTTACCTTGCATGGCCCTCCCATAGCTCCTGCACCAGAGAAGCACTAACGGAGCATGCTCAGATATTCTGGGCATGCTCCGTTAGAGCTTCCGTGGGCGGGAGTTTTAATAACTCCCTGCCCCACAGGAGCTGTGAGCAGGGCCTCTGGCTGCCAGCCCTGCGCGGCCAGCAGCCTTCCCTGCGCGGGGGGGGGGGCTTGGCGGGCTGCACAGCTTAAAGGGAACAGTGCCCAGAGGAGACACCATAGCTGCAGACCCTGGACGCCCCCTGAGGGATCTCCACTGACCACTGCAGATCTCCATAGCTACCGCTGGAGAAACAGGATAAGACACACCACCACCAAGAGAAGGAATTTTGCCTGGCAAATCCATCTAATTTGGTAAGATACTAAGGGATCTGGTGAATTTTATTAACCAAGCTGTTAGATTTGCATAGCAAGTTCTCCTGAACCAGAGACAGCAACCAAAGGACCAGTGAACAGCACAGAAACAGCACACAGAAGAAGACTGGAAAGAAGCCCTCAGCTACAGAAGAACCAAAGTCTGACCAGAAAGCCTGACCAGAAGAAGATCAGAAAAGAAGATCTGAGCAGCACAGAGTTCACCCAAAAGGCTGCAGAGCTTCCTTGACTGACTTAAGATAGTCTGAGTGAAGGTTACTCTGCACTGAAGCCACCATTTGCTGGAGGACTTAATCCAGGCTGGGCCCACCAAGGTTCAACACAGAAAGGCAAGGGTTTTGCTGAGGAATCTGGGCAACTCAGCTGAGTCCCAACTTGTATGTCCAGATCCTAAAGTAAATTCTGTCTCTGACAGAACAGAATAGGACAATTCAGAGGGATTGGTATGGTATCTAAGTAAAAAGAGTGTCTGAGGAGTGCCTGTAAATAAAGTTGAGTGAATGCGGCTCGAGTGAAACTGCGTACCTTCACCCATTCAACAAGTGACTGATCATCATCTGTTATATGCTATAATTAGTATTTTTATAGTTGTTAAGTATTGTTAAAGTTATTAAGTATTTCCATAACTGTTAGGTATTTTTGTAATGATTAAGGACTTTCATAGTTAAGAATTTTAAGCTTAATCGTAATTGTTTTCAATAATAGATGTTAAGTGATTTTTATAACCTGTATTAGGTATTTAGGTAATTGTTAGGATTTTGTAGTGTTTGCTTATGAAAAATGGTTTAATTGTAATCAATTGTTAATTGGTTAACTGGATACCTTAGTTACTGCACTGAATATTGCAATTAATCAGGGGACATTGTTAGTAAGCTGATTGAATATTTTCAGTTCTGTAGTCTCATTGTATTCTTGGAAATTCTGTAAAATAAATGTTAACACCTGTTTTTGAAGAATTCATTGCTCTAAGCCTTGACCCTGCCAGCTGGTTCGGAGGCTTGAGGATCTTGGAGAGCAACCACTGCACCTGGGGGGTATGGGGTAGACTTGGGGTACACTTTATTAAAATGAGTATGGGGTAAAGTGAGCAGTGGTTGGTGTATGTCGTGTTTGTCACAGTGGTTTCAGTAAAGTGTTGGGGGGGTACCTTGCTTCGGGGAGTGGGGGCAGGTTAGGGAATAATGGTGCTCTTCAATTAACCTAATTTACAACTATAATCCTACTCACTATAACCTAAAAGGTGCTTTAATGTCCTAGAGAAAAAAAAAAGGGTACAGCACAGAATTAGCATGTGGGCGTGTCAGAAAAAAGTGGAAGCAGGTGGGGAAGCAGGAGAAGCAAAGAAGGTTAGTGGGGGGGGCTCAAAGGAGAGGAAAGGCAAGGGGGGAGGGACTTGGGGGAATAGGATGGGGCAACGGGAAAAGTGGGGGGGGGCTGAGCAGAAGCTTGGGGGTTTGAGAGGGAGACTGAGAAGGGGGGTTGAGTGTGGGGGTATGGGCAATGGGGAGAAGCAGGAGGGGCTGAAAGGGAGTTCAGGGGTTTGCTACGGAGACGGAAGGGGCAAAATGGCAGGGAAGGCAGAAGGGTCTCGGGGAACAGTGGCTGGGAGGGCAGAAGGGGTTCGGAGGAAGCGCCGGTGGCGGGAAGGCAGAAGAGGTTCGGGGGAGCAGCAGCACAGCTGGAGAGCCCGGTGGGAGCCGAGGGAAAAGCGGCGGGACCGGTGGGGGCTGGCAGGCGGCCGCGGGAAGCAGCGAAGAACCGGCAGGAGCCGGGAGAACAGGGGTCGGGGCAGCCGCAGGCGGTGGCGGGACACGGAGAACCAGCAGCAGCCACGGGAGCCGGGAGCCACAGGGGCAGAGAGCCGGAAGGGTGGCGGGGCGAGCAGGGGTCAGGGCAGCCGCAGGCGGCGGCGGGGAGTTGGCAGGAGCACCAAGGAACAGGGAAAAGTGGCGGTGGCTGCTAGGGAATGGGGAAAGACTGCGGCGGCAGTAACGGGGAGCCGGCCAGAGCCGCAGGAAAGCGGTGGCAGTAACAGGGAGCCGGCGAGAGCTGCAGGAAAGCGGTGGAAAAAGGGGAAAAGCCGCAACGGGCAGGGGTCAGAGAAGGGAGTAGAAAGGGCTGGGGGACGCCACGGGGAAAGGGGCTGTGGACAGCAGAAGAAGGGGCTGGAGAGAACACAGGGGCGCGCGGGGCAGTTGGAAAATAAAGAGGGGACAAGGAGAGTTCAAATAGAAAAAGTTTATTTGAGTTGGGGAAGTTACAGAGGAGAGGGCAAAAGCAACTTATCCAAACAATTCTAAAGGCTACAAACTAAAGGAAAACAATCTTAACAGCTAACTCAAGACTTCTAAGGCTACCAATTAACTTTACACAATGTTGCAACACACAATGATACTTCTAACACCAGTTCAAACAGTTCAGAGAGGCGAGGTATACTAAGTAACAGAGTAGTGGCAGGCAATTACAGACAGGGGAGCTCCTTTAACAACACAGAATGAAGCAGTAAGTAAAAAGAGGAAAACAAAAGATACACGCGAGCCTGTAACGCTGGGGAAAAACAGTACCAAAGCAGCGGTAGAATAAATTTAATCTTTAAAGGAGGACTACAGGGCAAACTCTTACCACTCCTATTAGCAGCAGGGGCAACAGCATCACAGGCAGGAGAAAGGAGACTCGCAATCGGCCGGCAGTTGTACTCGTGGGGGAAACTCGTTGATACGCTCTAGGGGGAACTCGTGAGCGGAGGACGCAGCTTCTGGTTGATCAGGCCAGGCAAGATGTTGAAGACTGTCCTGCCTGAGCACTTCAGAACCTCAGCTTTTAAAGACTGTTTCCCGCCTTTCCCTGATTACAGGGAATGTGGGGAACAATGGGGATATGAGTCATGCCCTGCAGGACCTTGCAGTTAGGCAGAGCCCACCTACACCAAGCCCTGCAAAACAATGGGCCCCCAGGGTGGTAACAGCCATCTAGCTGAGTTCAAGGGGGCCACCTGTTCACTTCACACATTCTATGTGCTTTAGTGATGGCCCAGGAGGGGTGGCCATCAAGGTAATTGCTATGAGTCACAGACAAGTCTGTTCTTGATCCGTGGGCTGTAGCTGTACTTTCCACAAGGGTATTTTTACCCATTTTAGCAAGCGAACCACATCTTATCCCAGAATACAGAGGTTTCAGTTTCATTTATTTCTTTCAGATGAGCAAAAGAATCACCTTAACGGCTGAAAGACTGAGGCAGATTTAGATTCTGGGGTAACAAACTGGCATCCCTGGGCGGGCTTGCTTGCTAAAAAGGAAAGTAACAGATATTGGAGCAATAGAATTTATATGGAGACTCAGAGCTGAAAATTCTTAGTGTGCGAGCATACTAATGAGTGCTTATGAATACTGATTAGCATCTGTGAATATTAATGACTGTTGGTGAATATTGATGAGGTATCATGAATATTAGATCTTATGAATATTAATTAGAATTTATGAATGTCAATGAGCAGTCATGCATATTAATTAGAATTTGTGGATATCAATTAGTATTTATGAATATTTATTGTTTTGGTATATTTTGATATTTTTAGATGAAAAATCCCTGAAATCTTGATTTTTAAGGCTATTTATTGGAAGTGTTAGTTCAAAAAAGGGATGTTTTAGTTATATGACACTGTTAGGCAGGAAGAAGAATAGCACCTCATGTAGGCACAGGTATTTTAGTAGTCTTACAGGGGGAAGTGCCCTGAGGCTTAGAAATTGTGAAGAACTGCAGCCTCACAATTACTGTTTACTGGAGAAAGTATCTGGCCCTGTCATTGCTCAGGCAGACAGGTATTCAGAGTTATTGTTCACTGGAGTAAGTATCCATAGAGCCCTGCGCGGATACAAAAATATGGAACTGCATCCGATCCGCATCCGCTCAGTGATAACATTAATCCGATCTGAAATCTGCATGCCAGGGTTTAGCTGCATCTGTAACCGCAGCTGCAACTGAGCTTGGGCTCACATACAACTATTCAGCCTTTGATTGGTTCATTCCCCATATGGGTCCCACCCACTTTTTCCTTTCTTGTTCGTGGTTCGCATGCTGTGCTATCAATCAGATTTCTTTGCCCACCTATGAAATCTCTGATCGACAGCAATGGCTAGCCAACTGGAAGCAAGAAAAGGAAGAAGTGGGCAGGGGAATGAACCAATCAAAGGCCAGCAGTGAGTCTCCAATCCCCACCTTGAGACTCTGATTGGCTGGCAGATCACAATTTAGGATTGACCAGAGAGCTGCCTGTTTTGCCTGCCGACACAGATCAGTGCAGCAGTGGATCGCAGTGTGATAAGGCAACAATAGAAGCTGCATCCGTGAGTCGATTCGCAGCAATGGGTCTGCGGTTATCTGCACCTGAACCCGCAGATCTGCAGCAGCTACCCGCGGATTTGCAGGGCTCTAAGTATTCAGCCCTGTCATTGCTTAGGCAGACAGATATTTAGAATTACTGTTAGCTAAAGGAAGTGTCCAGTACTGCTGATCAGCATAGCAATATTAAAAAACAAACAAACAAACAAAAAGAGAAAGAAAAGGGAAGGAAAGAAAAGTAATTCAAAAGAAAAACTTCAAAAATGTTAAAGAACCAGAGACAGAAATCTAAAGAGAATAGTAATTTAGACATGATGTTGGGAGACAATTTGCAAGATTTTGTGCAAAAAACAGGAAAAGGTCCATGGAGGGAGGATTCATTCAAAGGACCTGGAACTTTTCAACAACTATGAAAGCAATGGGATCAGTGGATTCACACAGAAAAGAAAGGAATTTTTAGGAGAAAACCTACCAGAAAGGAAAAGAAACAGGCTGCAATGCAGGGATTATTTTTAGTAACATCTCTTTTGGATAGAGAAGTAGGAAGACTAATGGTAGAAAAACAAACTGCAAGAAGAAAAGGAGAGAACTAGCCAGTTATTGAAGAACTCAGAAGCTGAAGCACCTAATTTAAGGACTGTGATGCTTACTCAGTCTACTCAGCTGAGAATGTTTCAACAAGAAATTGAAGAGAGAAAAGAAGAAACAGAGTAATTGATTAAAGAAAATGAGAAATGGAGAAAAATGGCTACAGATAACCAAGCTGCTGTTAGAGTAATGCTTTCAGATGCAGAAGAAAAAGGGAAGATCAATCATGCAGCTTGCTTGAAGCAAATAGAAGCTCTGAAGAAAGAACTAGCAACCAGTAAAGGAATAATCTCAGTAGTGAATAATAATAAATTGTCCTTGGACTGAGGAAGATATAGAAATAGAAGATGGATGGGAAAATATCCAGGATGATTTTAGAAACAGAATGGTAAAGGAATCCCCTTATAGTGTCCTATTAGAAGAGCTGAAAGAACTTAAGAAAACCACCTCTGGTAGCACCAGTAGTAACCACTCAGGTATCTAAGAAAACTAGAGCTGGCAGAATAACAGGAACTGAAATATGTACAGAAGAGAAACCTTATACTCCAGAACAAATAAAAACATTGGGAAAATCTTTAGGCCCTCTAGATAGAGGTTCAGTTATTAAAAGGTTAACTAGGGCAGCAGGAATACCGGAGTTAACAGCAAGGGATGTCTCTGCAGTAATAAAAGAATGCATAGGCATGGAAGAATTTATAGGACTTCCTTATAATATACAAAATGGAGAACAACAAAATAAGGACATAATAGAACTTGAAATTTTAAAATTCTTCTTCTCTGGTGAAGATCCAGTGATATGGTTTCATAAGGAAAAAACAACAACCAGGAGAGAGACCTGAACCATATATAGCTAGGAAATGTTAGTGTTTAAGCATTAGCATACGCATTAAGATTAGCAAGGGATGAAACTAAACAGGAAGGTGAAGACCTGGATGATATAAATTATGATGTACCTCCATTTAAGAAGGCTTTACTACTTGGATTCAATCCCAATACGAGAAACAGCTATGGTTGTGTTTAATCCAGACTACACATCTTTAAGGTGTATTGAAGAAAGGGCAAGAGTATTATATGAAATTAAAAGAGAAACTGCTCCTTTTTTAAGATGATTTGATAAGGTGGCTGCAGTGACCTTTTCAAATAATGGCCCACAGAAGAAATAGAACCCAGCAAACAAACAAAGGAGCTTCAGAATAAAGAGATGGATAAGAATAAGGAAAAGAAGAATTCTGGTTTTCATCAAGATGACTCTTCTTCAGAAAGATATGCTTCAGTAAGGACATGGGCTTGGAAAAGGCTACCCCAATATGAACCAAGAGAGAAAATTCATAGATTGCCCATGACAGAGATATTGAAGAGGTCAGCTAGACATGAAAGTCCAGCTCCCTCTGCCCCTCCTCTGCCAAAGGATCAACAATAGGGAAGCCAAGGGCCCCCTACCTCCCCAGTGTCAGCCAGGGAATATGCTGACCCAGTAGCACATTTAGATCAAGATAAGTGGGGGAGACCTACAGTGTATGTAGAATTTAACCAGGGAGCATTTAGACAAAATATGTTAGCTGACACAGATGACACTTTTTCTTTGATCAGTACTAAGAAACAGAATTTATTTGGACCTCCAGCATCAATACGACATTTGCAAGGGTTCAATGAAGCAGAAAGGAGAGTGCCATTCAGTCCTTTAGTAAATTTCAAGTTAGGAAACAGATATGGAAAAGGGCAATTTGACCTAATTACTTTAGATGGCCATGGAATGCTAGGGATGGACATTTTAAAAGGCCTTAAGTTAATAACAGACCTGGTAAATAAGGTATTATGGGACACGCCCTCAGATAATATAGGTAGCCTTACAGAACCAGTAGTAATAGAAGCAGGGTATTTCATTTATTCCTTTCAGACGAGCAAAAGAATCGCCTTAACAGCTGAAAGATTGAGGCATATTTAGATTCTGGGGTAACACCACTCCAGTATGTGCCTGCCAGTGAGTGCTGCGTCAGCCCGGCTGTGCTCCCCTTCCAGAGTGCGAAGCTCATGCTGTGGGTGGGGGGAGGCTGCCCCCATCATGGGGCACCTGAGCTGGGGTTGTGTATTGGGGATGGGGTGGATTTTGGGGGTGGGTATAGGGGGCTGGGGCTGGGTATTAGGGGCAAAGGTGGATTTTGGGGGCGGGTATTGGAGAACGGGTGAATATTGGGGAAAGGGAGTGGGTATTGGAGACAGTAGCAGGGGTGGGTGAAGGAGGCCCAGATCTACATTGGGGGGGTCTGGACCTGTGTGAGAGGGGCCCAAAAATTTAGGAGGGTTCTGGAGCCCCCCAATTTATACCTTAACCCCTGGCTGTGGGTAATTATTGAACTGTAAACCTACATATAATATAGACATATGCTGAGTCTCATTTGCTATGAAAGGCAGGCAGAGGCACTGAAATTTCATTTCAACTCAGTAAAATACTTTTTGCAAAATATTTGTCCTTCTAGCACCTGAGTTACCACTATCTAAAGTGTCTCAGATGCATAGACTTTGGCAAAGAGAAATTAATCTTAAATCATACATGTTTCGTCCCAATAAGCATTAGAGAAGTAGATTTCAACCCATGGGTCAGGATCCAATACTGGGTCACAGAGCCTCAAGTCAAAGCACCCTCTACTGCCACTGCCAAAAGAGTAGAATACACTGCTTAAAGAGGTAACTGTTGGGTCGTGCTCATAAATGAGTTTTTAGAACTGGGTCCTGAGAAAAAAAGTTTGAAAACCACTGCCCTAGAGCATACTTCCACCCTACATTATCCCTGCAGCTTGTGATTCTCATGGGAAAAGTGGACATTGTGGTGATTCCCTAAAAACAACCAAGTTAATAGGATGCAATTGTGAATTATATCTGATGCTGCATCACTTACTGCTTGAAGGCCCTAAAAATACTTCTAAAAAGGAAGGTGCATCCAACAAAGTGGGTTAGAGCCCATGAAAACTTATGCCCAAAGAAATCTGTTAGTCTTTAAGGTGTCATAGGATTCTCATTTTTGCTAAAAAGTAAGGTGTATTAATTTGGTTTGAAACAACATCATTAAAATTATCAAGATATACTTAAATTATTCTGAGAGTTTTCCAGTCCCTTGTAATGATAAAGGTATTAAAAGTGAATATTTCCTACAGTTACATCAAATCTACTGTTATGTGAAAATTAAGGCCATCTATTAATTGCAGTTAATGCATGCAATTCATGCAGAAAAATCTGATTAAAAAGTAGTCACAATTAATTGTTTTCATCACATTGTTAAGCAATAATAGAATACAAATTGAACTTATTATAAATAGCATTTTTCAATTCACCTCATACAAGTCCACTCAGTTCTTCTTGTTCAGCCACTTGCTAAGAAAAATGTGTTTGTTTACATTTATGGGTGATATGTTGCCTGCTTATTTATGATGTCACCTCAAGGTGAGAACAGGCATTCGCACAACCCTGTTGTAGCTGGCACAAACATTTGTAGGCCTCTTCATGCTTTGACTTCTAGGCTCTGAAGTTTTACATTGTTTCGGTTTTGAGTAAAGTTATGTTAAAAACAAATTAATTCTACATTTGTAAGTTACACTTTCAAGAGGAAGAGACTACAGTATAACACTTATTTGAGGTGCTCTGAAATATATGATTTCTTAATCTTCTTACCATGCAAATATTTGTAATGAAAATAAAGGAACACTGTGCACTTCATATTCTGAGTCATAACTGAAATCAATACATTTGTAAATGTAGAAACATACCCAAAAAGATTTATTGCATTTCAATTGGTTGCAGTGTGACAAAAACTGCAATTAATTGCAACTATTTTTTAACTGAATGCTTAATTGTGATTTTTTTCTAATAGTATGACAGTTCTGGTCAAAATACAAATATACCTAATTAACGTTCTAAGAGTCTTCCATGTCTGTTGGACAAATTACTGTGTGAACAAGCATTATTTACCATGTCCAAAATATATCCATATAAGGACAGCGGAGCATAAAAACAGCTGCTTTGATTTAAATTATACTTTGAATACACTCCTTAAAAGACTTTTCAGAACATAAGAGGAGTCTGATGGCACTTTTAAAGACTAACAAATTTGCATGAGCTTTTGTGGGAGAAAATCCTACTTTGTCAGATGCTTGAAGACAGGCCCCTTACAAGATGGCAGCTTATATTTACAGCTATTGCCAAAGGGACCTTGTGTTAATAAGGATTCTCAACACTGAAACATTCCCAAAATTAAAACATTGAATCAAGTAGCTCAGTTTATTATAAATGGTTATTACCAAGATCATACAGTTTTAAGAAAGAGATGGACAAATTTACAAGTGCAACAGTATGATATGGTTGCTTGTGATGATGGGGGCAGAACTCAGCAGCCCCAAGACTCATGTCCAATTTATATCATACATTCTTCAAAACTCACGTTTCATGCTTTCAGCTGACCACCTAGAGGGAGCAGGCAGGGATTTTTTAAAAACCTCTCCTTTAAGCATCAGGGATGGCCCACAGCTGTATATGAGACACTGAACAGAGAGAGCCAAAGCTCTGAGGAAGCACCAAATATTTTCTCTCTCTCTGATACTTGGCTGACTGGTTCTTGCTCATATGCTCAGGGTAACAGATCACCATGTGGGGCTTGGAAGGAATTTTCCCCCAAGTCACATTGGCAGCTATGTTCCCTCTAAGCTGTGCGCGTGTGCACATGCACACAAATTGTGAAACATGCACACACAACAAAATTCAACAGGAATAATATTTTTATGCTACTTTAAGAAGGCGATTTCAAGTAGCATGTTTCAAATAAGGTTTTGTAATTTATAAAATCATTTCCATCACCATATCAAAATAAAATTTAGACATTATTTGCATCATACACCCTTGCTTCGTTGCACTCACAAGTTTGACCACAGTCACTGGAGTGCGCACAGATTTGGACACTGGTTTCAAAGAATTGCACAAAAGAAATTCTTTGCACACACAGCCTATGAAAAATTAGAGGGAACACTGATTGGCAGTGGTCTCAGGGAGGGGGGAGAGGAAGCGTTCACCTTCTGCTGTAGCCATTTACCTGGATTATCCAGCTATATCTCACTTAATTATTTCCCTAACATCACAAGGCACTGGCATGCCTTGGTCTCTCCTAGCCACTTCCTGGTGGCTATCAACAGTTTGTTTCCTGTGGGCTGTAATGTTTTAGTGTAATTTAGATTGTTGGGTTGTGTGTGGCCTGTAATATACAGGAGGTCAGACTAGATGATCTGGTGATACTTTCTGCTCTTAAGCTGACTCTACAACTGTATGGAACAGATTGATGCAAGTTACCCAAACTCCAACTGAGAGCAGCAGACTGACCTCTTCAGTTTGAAATGTTTCTCCTTAAAGTAGAAATAGAAAAGGGTTAGTTTCTCTGCTTCAAAGTAATTTACAAGTCCGTTTGTTTACCCGTATCTCCTTGTAACAGGTACATGTAACCCAAAGAGCTGCGGAAACCCAGATTCTAATCAGGAACTATATTTAGAAAACAAAGTGGAGATGGTAGGGCAGCAGCATGAAGTGTTGCAATAAAAAGCTCTCTAAGGCAACTGAAGGAAGCTTCATGGAAGTAAGGTATTTTGACTTACTGGGTTTAAGATACCAGTTGTTTTAGTCAAACATCAGCTCTCTTAAATGGCTAAAGCATGAAGGCTTTGCGAAAGTTGCTCACCTAGTCTACCAAGGAAAGAGGGCACAGTGGCAAAAGGCCAACAACAGATTGCACATCCAGTGTAAGCCACAAAAACCTGGAATGCAGGCACAGCACCAAACTTGTACTAAAAATCCACGATCATCTTCTTTAGGACTACAATAAACACTTGTGTTAGAAAATGAATATGCATACAGTCCGTGTCTCAGGTCAGAAACAGAAGTTAGGGTATTATCTCTTGTAGCTGCTGCTGGACCTGCAAAAGTAGAACAGATGTGAATTAGTTACATTACCACCACAACATAAAACATATTGGCTAAAAAACCTTAAAGTGAAAATCCGTGTACCATTTTAATGTCTGGTCTCTTGTTCTTTTTTTCATTCAGACACTGACTAGCAACTGAATACATTTTCTCAATGGAAATCGTATCCCAGTCACTCATCTTTTCATCGATATAATCTTCAATTGTCTTTTCCTCATCTTCAATTTCTTCTTTGATACTTAACTGTAAGAGAATTTGGTGTGTTAAAAGTATTATAAGTAGAGCAACTTTTAAAGGAGAAGTGAGTTTTAAACTTTGGAGTGAGATTTAAACTTCAAATTTTACCGAAAAAGAAGGTGAGAGAAGCAACATCTGTTTATTGGATCAACTTCTGCCAGTGAAAGAGACCAGCTTTTAACATGTGCACACGTTTGTGTGAGCGCACATGAAGAGGACCAAAAAAATGACACCGCAACTAAACAGCAGAATACGAAAGGTGGCTAGAAGCAAAAAGGTATGCTTCAAAAACTGGAAACAAATCCAAATGAGGACAAACACAAAGAAGCATAATCTCTGGCAAGTTAAGTATAAAAGGGTAGCTAGACCATCAAAAAAGAATGTGAAGAGCAACTAGCAAAAAGACCAAAAACTAACAGCAATTTTTCTAAGTACATCAGAAGCTGGAAGCCTGCCAATAGATCAGTGGGAAGCACTCGTCTTCCTTGGAAGGAAACAAGCCCACTGCACAGAAGCTAAATGAATTCTTTGCATTGGTCTTCGCTGCAGAAGATGCAAGGGCGATACCAACACCTATGCCCTTCTTTCTTAGATGATAAATCTGCAGAATAGGCCCAGACTGAGGTGTCAATAAGAGGTTCTTGAACAAATTGATAAGCAGCAATAAGTCAGTAGGCCTCTTCCCCCTAGAGTTCTGAAGGAATTCATGAAAGTGCAGAACTCTTAACTGTGATATGTAACACATTGCTTAAATCAGACACCAATTTTCATCTATGCATATACAGTAAAGGGAATTACAGGGTGGTAAGCCTAACTTTGGTACCAGGTAAATTATCAGACACATAGATGAACACAGTATGTTGGTGAAGGGTCAACACAGCTTTTGTAAAAGAATTCATGCCTCACCGATCTATTATAATTCTTTGAGGGTGTCAACAAGCATGTGGAGAAAGGTGATCCAGCTGAGACTGTGCGTCTAGACTTTCAGAAAGTCTTTGACAACATCCCTCACCAAAGGCTCTTAAGCAAAGTAAGCAGTCATAGAATAAGAAGGAAGATTCTCTCATGGATCAGTAACTGGTTAAAAGAGAGGAAACAAAGAATAGGAATAAATAGATAGTTTCCACAATGGGAAAGGAGGTAAACAGAAGGGTCCCCCAAAGATCTTCACTGTTCAATGTATTTGTAAGTGGTCTGGAAAAAGAGATAAACAGTGAGGTGGCAAAGTTAGCAGATGATACATAATTACAGCAGAACCTCCAAGATAGGAACACCAGTGTTACAAACTGACCAGGTCAACCCAACACCATGTGAAACTGGAAGAAAGCAAACAGGCAGCAATGGGGGAGTTAGCGTAAAACAACTTCAACATTGTGCCTGTACCGCATCTTCCCCCTAGTCTATACTTACTGAAGTTTTTCAGCAGCAGTCAACAGGAGATACACAAAGGTGCGTAAAATACCTTGTGCATCTGCCAACAACTTACTAAGCTGCCACTACATACTAGCATAAGCCAACTGAAAATGCCTTGCATCAGCTTACAGCAACTCCAGTTCTGGGGCTGGATTCCTATGGCGATTTACATGGCGATTCAGTGAGTTTATATTACAGACCACTGAATCGTACCTGGAAGACTGTGCTGATGGCAGCTATTTTGCTGCTGTCAGTAAAGATTCATCCTTCAAGTTTGGCACATCTGTCTTTCCTGTCCCCAACTCCACTTGCCACATGTGGGGCAGCGACTTCCAGATAGAAGGTGAAGCTGTCGAGGTTCACAGGCACCGCTTTGAGCCCCTCTGCCAGCCCAAGCGACTCTGGCTGGAGCATGCAGAGCAGAAACACCCTTTCCCTGCCCCTCAGGAAGGGACAAGTTCAATTGGAGAAGCCTGACCTCAGGAAAGACAGAGCTGCTGAGTGCTGCTTCTGTTGCAGCCAAATCCCAGCCTGGAGTGCGAGCCAGAGGCTGTGCTCTGGAGGAGTTTTAAAGGGCCTCAGCCTATGCACCAATGTGGCCTGAGCTCTGCGGGTGCCTGCAATCCTGGGCCATAGCTGCACTTCTGAAGTGCAAGGGGCAGATGAGGGAGGGCTGATGGCAGCAGCCTGGTGCCAACCCCTTGCCACATGCTGCTTGTGGAGCACAGCAGATAGTGCACAGAACAGGGCGAGCCCAGGGAAAGGCAACTCAGGGCAGGGGTTTGCAGTGTGAAGAGTGTGGGGCAGGATTCCCCAGTTCAGCTCAAAGGCAAGGAACAAGAATAAGGGCAGAAAACTGCTTGCAAACCAGGTGGTGCTGCTAGGTGCCACCTTTGCAAAGAACTCTCCCAGCCTCTGCTGGAAGACACTGACTGCGGAGTATTGCACAATAATGTTTTGCTCAGAGTTCTGAACAGCCTCCATTCCCCAGGTGTTTGTATTTTTGAGGTTCTATTGCACTCAAAATGGTTTAAGTTCAAAGGAGACTGTGTAGAATTACAAAGGGATCTTACAAAACTGGGTGACTGAGTAACAAAAATGGCATATGAAATTCTGTGCTGATTAGTGCAAAGTAATGAACATTGGAAAAGAAATGGCAACTAGACATACAAAATGGTAAGTTCTAAAATAGCGGTTACCATGCAAGAAAGAAATCTTGGTGCTGGCTATTTCTCTGAAAAAAATTGCTTTGTGTGCAGCAGTTATCAAAAAAACTAACACTGTTAGGAACCATTAAGAAAAGGATAGATAAGATGACAGGAAATATCATTCTGCCATTATATAAATCCATGATACGCCTGCACCTTGTGACATTAATACACATCACGTTTAAAACAAAACATAAGAAAGTACTTCTTCACTTAACACAGCCAACCTGTGGAACTTGTTACACCGGGGGATGTTGTGATGGCAAAAAGAATAACTGGGGTCAGAAAAGAATTAGGTAAATTTGGGACAGATAGATCCATCAATGGCTATTAACCAAGATGGTCAAGGATGCAATCCCACACTCCATGTCTCTACATCTCTCATTGCTACTGGGATTGGACAACAGGGAATGGATCATTCAAGAATTGCCCTGTTCATTCCCTCCGAAGCTTCTGGCAGTGGGAGATAGAGCATGGGGTTGAATCTCTCTGTTCCTTTAATACAAACAATTATTTCAGTATAAATTTCATTTTAAAGAGACATTTTATCAATTTTCTGCTTTTAGATAAACACAAACTGTGAACTTTCATCCAGTAAAGGCTCAATGGCCCTTTAGTGCACCGCCCAATTTTCTTGTACACAAGATAGATAGCTGCCACGAGCTAACTAAATTTCTTTCAGGAAATGATGAAGGATACATGATGTAAGGTGAACAATTCCTTTCTTTTGTTAGAAAAGGATTTACATTTCCACACAGGAAACTATAATTTCATATAAAACAATTCTGGGATGACGAGAGGGGGGAAAAGTCAGTACCAGTAACTGTGGCTCTCGGTTTTCATCTATTGGTGAAAGTCCTGTTATTACTTCCAGTAAAACCTACAAAAAAACCAAAACAGGTAACAACAGCTAGGGAAGCATCCAGAAACAGTTAACACTGAAACAATTGAAACAAAAGAACACAATCTTCAGTTTACATTTATAGCAGTTTCAAGAACAAGTCACTAGGATCATGGCCTGCAAAGAAGAGACAAAGAAGACACATAACTGTTAGACTCTTGCCTCTCTCATTTCCCCCATTTTTGGAAGAGCCCGTGACTTGCTTGTCATTTCTCTCCCCATGCCTCATAACGAGGTTCTTCATTTTCTCCTTCTCCTGGCTAGCTGATATGTCACTCCATCTTTAATTCCCTTCTATTTCCACTTCATATGCAGTATGGGCATTTCCTGGATTGTTGGTGGTCATTTCTCTTATTCACCACCTCATTCCTCTCCCAGCACTTGGATAACATTTTCCAGATACTTAAACACTCGTGTTTTTTCATCCCCCAAGCTGACAGTAGAAAACCAAGAGTTGACAGCTCTTGTAATGCTTGATAATCTGTTCAGAACTGGTACACCACCTTCCTTAATACCCCTCAGGGAGAACAAGTAACACAAACACTCCACTCACTCTGATTTAAGAGCAAATCAAGGAAAAAGGGGCACCAGTTACTGTGCTTCAGCAGCACATAAAAGTCAGTTTTGGGGTTGGCTAATTTGTTTTAAAAGCAGAAGTAGGCAAGTAAGAATTCCTGGATCTAAGCTGTGCAACTGGAAGCCCTATTTCGAGGAATTACGTTTATATGTTAAAGGACTGCAAAGCCTATATTTAAGTTAATTGGAACATAAATCTGGAATCTTGCATTAACGTTCCACACCAAACTCACTTTTCAGCAGAATAGCAGCCATCCACAGTACACTCAAATACCAGTTCTAGTTAATTAGTATATTCAAATACCCTCAAGCAGCTCAAAAAACTAGTATATTTATTCTTAATCTACCATGTAGTTTCCTTTCGTCAGCACTACACTTCACAGTAAAATAATGACAAATGCTGGTTTTTAATTTTCATGAACTCTGGGTTGTAAAACTTCTAGCATTTATAAAGAGGAAAAAAGTACAACAGGCTTCTATATGCTACTCACCACACCAAAACTGAAAATATCAGATTTGGGTGTTATCTCTCCACGCAGAGCTTCGGGTGCCATATACGCTGCTGTTCCCACAATTCTATCAGTCATAATGGTTTGTGTGAATTTCACAGATGCCCTGGCAAGTCCAAAGTCAGAAATTTTTGGCACAAATGATTCACTTAGTAAGATATTTGCACTGAAAAACAAAAATAACATTCTCTGTAGTACTGGAGTTACCAAATGTTTTCAATCACACTTTAAAAGTGTTTAAAGTCAGGGCCTGAGCTGAAGTCATGATTTTAACTGATATTTGGAATCCGGAGAACTCATTGAAGTTGATTCACTTAGGTAAGCAACATATATGAAAGTGTTCTTTGTTGGGAAACTATCGTAACTGTCAAAACAAACTACTCACTAACTAAATCAAGAGCTGGCTGGTAAGCAGAGTAATCCATGTACAATCTCTCTTTGAAAAAAACGGAGAGGAAAACTCAAGTACAGAAACCACTTAAAGGCTACTAATCCTGTTACATTTATGTCCCAAATGCCTAGACACACGTCTAGGCACAACACGAATACATCTCCTTTAAGCAAAACATTTAGGCCTTGTTAACTTTTGTGACATTCTTGATGCAGAATTCTCTGTAAAATCCTCCCAATTCTCTAGTTCATCCTACAAAGAAACATAAAAGAGCTACTTTCTGGTGCACATCCATAAGGCGACAAAACTTTACTAAGGAAGCAGGAGGAATACTTAGAAATGCATTTTCCCTCTGGGACATGAACTTACCAAATTAAGAGAAGTTACTCAAGCATGTCAACATGCTACCTCAGCCTACTTGTTTCTTTAATATCCTAGGATCAATACAGCTACAATAACATTCCATGTATACAAGTGGAAAGACAGGAGTCTTTAATGGTCTCAGAGAAATACTGTGCTGAACTAGACTGAGCTAAACAAAATGGAAAAAATAACCATACTTTTTACTCACTATTTAGTGGGAAGATTTATTTATTTATTTATTTTTGCTTCTAATACCTGACATAGTATTAAAATAATCTTGATATTTAGACAGCATCTCTCCATTTTATCGATATGCTACTGGAACCACAAGAGAGTGACGGGAGACTTCTCAAATACACAAAAGCCTATTAGAAACCTTATCATCTCCAACCTCTCGGTCTTTCTCTCAGAGTAATCTAAGGAAAAAATTAAGCCCAACTATCAGTTATGAAGGAGTACTAGCTGCCTTAATCTTAAAAATAGACCAGCTATAAAAGTCTTCTTAAGCCACATTCACTGCAATGGGCCAAATACAGTCCATCCACCAATAAGTGACACTGAAGTTCCTTGTGCATAACTCATAAATAGACTATATGGGTGGGCGGGGGGGAATACTTTTGAGTAACTCTTACTTTCTTCTCAGTTTAAGAAGGCAAGAAGACATAACAGAGACCATAATTTGATATGCTTCCCAAAGCAGAGTGGAAGTGAGTTCGATTGTGACCATGTCCCAACTACAAAAGACCAAACAACTTTTCTCCTGTGCACAACACAAGAGTTAGAAGCACGTCAGTCCTATTGAAAACAACCATTCAATGATGTCTTCCCAAATCCGCAGAGACCCCACTCCAGCGCCTGTTTCTGTTCACTTTCCACAAGCTGCAGCAAAGCGAAGACTGACCAGAATATGGTTTGATTTCTCCACAGCTATTCAGAACCATGAATGTAGAAATGATAAGAATAGTTTTTCATTACAAACAGTGACTCTCACCTCTCTCAACCTCCCCATTTTCTTCTATGTTGTTACACACTGTCTGACAACTTGTTCGATTTGCTAAAGTAACCTGACCTGATGCAGTGAAATGTAATCACAGGATTTATCATTCTCTCCCATACTGGAAGCAAAGTTTTCTTCCACTTTATGGCATCTGATGAAGTGAGATTTCACCCAGGAAAGCTCATGTGAAAAACAAATTTGTTAGTCTTAAAAAGTGCCACAGGACTCCTTTTTTGTTTCGCTGAACTAGACTAACATGGTTACCCCTTTGGAGCTTGCCTTCTTTATGGTGCTCACACTGCTTGGAAAAACTATTAGGAGTAGCAGTCACACACTCTCATCTAAACATTCACTGCAGAAGAGGACAAGAGACAGAGTCCAAGCCAGGGAGGAAAGGTGGATGACAAAGGGAAACAGGAGTGAGAGCAACTCCTTCTCACAGCAGTCAACAGACCAAAGGAGAGGTAAAATAGAAGAAAACCTCTTCCCCAGAAATACCAGCTGCTGGGAAGGTAGAGTATAGGGGCTGGTTCTGACGCACACTCAGTCTAAACAATAAAGATGTTTTGGTGTGGGGGCTAGAGTAAGAATATTCCCCCCTTCCAGCACTTGGAAAGGACTGCAGCCTTGAGGTGAACCAGATTCAGCACAAGTGTTGCAGGAGCCAAGAGCCTCTTCAGGACCCCTCCATGATTTTATTGTACAGTTCATGCACTCACAGCCTTTCTTAAGGTCTAAGATGCTTGTCCATCAAGGATATGGCTTGATTCCTTCCCAGGAATTTCTTAAAATAGCTGGACTGCTTCACTACTTAAAGGGGGGGGGGGGAGAGCAAGTCACCCAAAAATTTAGCTCTAGGAGCTGAACATAGCAGAAATTGCTTTGGGACTAACAAATGAGTTGAAGAACCAACTTCTTCTGAAGGCCTCTGTATACCATTGGCATACAAACTTGATAAAACAGAAGCTCAGTTACAGTGTTTTTATTTAAAATAGCAATTCAGAAGAAGGCACTCAGGGGAAATGCTCCAAAAGATGGTTTTCAGCTGAAAATTCCCCCTTCAAAGCTGTCATGAATGAGTTGCTACACTGGTTGCTGTTAGGCAGTAACTGACATTTCAGTATACTAAGCGATCACACATAGCTGTTCTACAGCGGCAGCTCACACCCCCATGACATGAGCAACATCTTAGAACTCTGAGCTACAGAAATTCTCATCTGGTCACATCCTTGCAGCACAGAACCAAAAACAGTCAAAAAGGAATCTCTCGCAGGATTAAGTCCTTGAGCATTTTTTTGAAACAAAGTTTTGCAGGTCTTTTCAGTCTTACAGAGATTTCATTTGCGAACAAAGATGAAGCAGACTAATTGATAAGAAACACCATGCTCCAAAGAGAGCAAGTATGCTCAAACAATGTAAGCCTTAGATGTAAATCGAAATCCAGAAAGACAGTGTAACTGAGTTAAGTTGCCAGAGCTACCCTGACACTGAAAAATGTGAAAATACTTGGGGTCAATTACTTTGCTTAAAACTGTTCTGTATACAAATGTTCTGATATTCTCATAGATATATCACTCAGAAATAAAGCTATCTTTAAAATGACTGACAAACAGGCCTTGAAATCTTAGGCTAACAGTCCCAATATAGAAAAAATAGAAAATATTGTGGCAAGAACTCTATGAACATAGTGTTTGTAAGAACTAGGCAACCTTTGGAAAACAGGATCTACATCACCTAACTCCTAGTCTATTCCCTTCTCTCTCTAAAATGCATTTAGTGGGAAAATTTGCAAGCGTTCTTGAGAGTTAGCAGGTTTTACCTTTTAACATCTCTGTGAATATGATTGTTTTCATGTAAAAAACTGATGCCATTTGCTGTACCTTGAACAATCTTGCATCTTGTACTCCACGGAATTGGCGCAGTGTCATCCTTAAAAGAGAAAAGAGGGAAGGAAAAGTTAAAATACATCAATATACAGGTATATATTTGATTTACAAACAGTGACCCCAAAACAGGAGATGGATATATGGTAGACTAGTTCATACCGTTCCTTTATTCATCATTCACCACATCAGCTTCCATTCTCCATCCAGAATAGTGTAGTGGCTAGCACATCTGCTTTACATGCAGAAAGTCCAGGGTTCAAACCCCCAGGGGTTGGACTAGATGATCTCATGAGGTCCCTTTCAACTCTGTGATTCAATTCTAAAAACATTTGCTTGCAGTGGTTGCCTAGGCAGGTTGTGGAATCTCCATCACTGGAAGTTTTTAAGAGCAGATTAGACAAGCAACTGTCAGGGATGGTTTAAGAGTGTACTTGGTCCTGCGATGAGCGCAGGGGACTGACTCAATGACCTCTCATGTCCTTTCCAGTTTCTATGATTCTATATAACTGACAAGTCTAAGGTTTAAAATTTAGGTTGACATGTCTAGAGTACTCAGCGGTGTGGAAAAAAAAAACCAAAAAAACCCCAAAAACATTGAGTCCTGCTGTTATGACTACCTAATTCCTGTATAAATATAGCTAGCTCAATGAAAAGATGCTTGTGTCAACTTCACTCCTTGGGGATGTAGTGTTCCTCCAGAGACTGAAAAATCTTTGCCATCATTGTAGGTTGCATCTACATTCTGGTATCATAACTGTGCTACTATAGTCCCTGTAGTGCAAACTAGCCTGACTTCTTGATTCAGGGACATTTCTAGCCGTAACAGGGGAACACAACAATCAGATAGCGTCAAAATTAACTGAACCACATTAGAAGACAGACAAAAGCCTTCAAGTGCTCCATAAAACTCTTACATAGCAGTACAGAAACTTGATCCCAATTCAAAGGAAAGTCTATGGGACTTAGGCATTGAGTCGGGTTTTCAAAAATGCCTAGGTAAACATCTGCATCTTAAGGCACCTGAATACCTTTTAAAATGTGTTCTAGTGATTAAGGATGTCTCTGCACAACTGTGCTAAATTGTAACCACTTGCATCGATGCAGCAGCATCGATTCAGCCACACGTCCGGTGAAGAGAAGCTAAGTGAATGGGTGGGGGCTTTCCCATCAACATCTTTAATCCAACTCAACAAGAGGTGGAAGTTATGACGACAGGAGAACATTTCCCATCAATATAGTGTAGTGTAGACACTGCTGCAATTTAACGTAAGGTTTGTCAACTGAAAGTTATGTTACTTACATAACTTAACAAGCATAACTTACCCATGTTCAGGATTAGTATAGATCAGGCCTACAGATATTTGTATATCATTATAATGAGAGTAAGGAGGAAGCATGAAAAAGTAAGAGATTAGATACTCTTTTTGCGTCTGTCTCCTTTTGGGTCTAAAACAGAAAGATTATATAGTAAAGAGACTACAGTCTATAAAGAGCTGGTTTCAGCAACTCAGGATAAAAATTTTAAAGCTTGCCTCTGCAATCCCAAAAGACTGATCATCTTGAAAACAGAAAACATAGAAATATTATTTATATCACTAGTACATCTGTCACCACTTCACTTGAGGTCAAATAGTTTCTGTGCTACATGGAGAGGAGACACTTTCGATTTTAACTATCCCTAGTGATTCTCTAAGTAAATACAGTAGGCCCTAACAAACAATTCAATATAACAGATCAAGAGTTAATGTCAGAGGGTAGATTTTGGATGCTAAATACACTTGAGGAAATGCTGTTTATCAGTAGGACATGAACACTTTTTTCTGAACCTTCAAGTGACCTATAGAAGAGGAAACATTGGTTTGACAGCTTTAGCTGATTTCGGTATGTCATTCTAAAGACTAATAAATGTTTATCTCCTTCTTTATATGTTTAGCAATATGTAGATTAATCATGTTATGTTTCCTCCTCTCTGGCAACTCCCACCCCCTTCTTATATTAAGAACTACATTATAGACTGTTCCAAAACTTGCTCTTTTTTGCTTTGATTTTACCCTACATATCAGCAATTACCAAAATTACAAAGCAAAGAGCTAACTATGTCGGCAACAATTACAGTCTATTTTTTATTTCAGCCTCAAAAGCCACAACATCACATCTACACAACCAAAGCAAAATGTGCCAGTAAATAAAGTTTATGAACATGAATGACAAAATGAAAAGCCAATGTTCCTTCATTAAGTGACTGCACACACCTGCACAAGATTTTCATTTTGGTTGATGGCATTAATTAAGCTAGGAGAATGCAACATTTAACTCTCCCCATCTGGAGCCCTGTCAGCCCCCTATGGTAGAGGATTAGCATGAATTCTCCTTTCTTCAGCTCAGGAAGACTTTGTGGGGTGAAGAGGATGAGACAAGAAAGAAGTGCCAAGTACCCAAAGAATTCTTGAAAGTCAGCAACTATAATATGCATACGCACAGCAATCCATTTCCCTCTTGGTAACTGAATGGAAAAGCATTTGAAACTAAATAGGGAATAAATGGGCTCTCTCTCTTGCTTGCAAGGGCCTGTCCTATTTCTTTCTGCCCTACCAATGCTCTGCCCAGCTCTCTCTTTCCTTAGTGTTCATTTGAGGTTACAGAAACAAAAAGATTTTCACACACACACCTTCCAAAGAAACAGACATATCTACAAGCCATCTTGCATTTTGTTGTTTTAAAACTGATTTAGTTACACCAGCACAAGTTTGCATACAAACACACTCATGGCTTGTATACAAATGCAGGCTGCACTGGTTTTAAACCAGTTTTTTAAATTATTTCACTAAACTGATCTCAGTCTAAGAGGATATCTTCAAATGGGTTAAATATAGTTTGTAATGGCTTAGTTTGGGGCTTGCACCAACTCAACTAAATTGTTTTAAGTCACATTTTTAGTTAGAACAGTGAGAGTTATTTCAGTTTAAAGTGGCTTATTTCACTTTAGCTTGATCAATTTTCTACGGGATTAGTCTAAAATTAAACAAGCTGCTCTCAAACTTAAGTGAACAATATCTGCAAGCAGACTTGCATTGGTTTAACTAAACAGGAACAGGTGTTTAGGTTTTTCTTTTTTGGTTGTTTGTTTTTTAACTTAAACTGTTTTAAGTCTGTGTAGAGACTAGACTGAAGTTGAATGTCTTAACACTCACACAATAGTTAGCTTGCTTATTTCAGGTCTACATGGAAGGTCCATTTAAAAACTAAATAGTTTTTTCTTAGACACTTGTTTCTCTCAAGATTAATGAAAAAGAAACCAGTCAGAAAGATGTGATCTTTCAGGTCTTTCTTCCTGAAAAAAACAGTTCTTCAGAAGAATGTGCATTATATTAATTCATAATTTTGAATAACTAGTTTTACTATTCACACACTACTTTTGTTGTTGCAGTCTTCTAATGGAACAACATCAGATTATGGTTAGAATGAAATTATGTTCCTTTGGCTCAGCACTGTATTAGGAAACCACATGAAGAAAGAAGCATTTCTTCTCATATTCATGCTGCAAGTTATAGTGGTGAATCAAACCGACATTCTGTGCCAGCTAACATTTTCTCCCTTACGTGGGTAGCTTTTACAAGGACAGGGGCTAGGGCAAGAAACAAAGATTTAGATCCTGCATGCCTAACAAAAAAAGGTTACAACGGACAGAGCAGAAAGACAGCCACTTACCAAAAAAGACAATAGACTGCTCTGTGAATGATGCCATTTAAAAACCAAACAAAGAACTCTGGTAGTCACTGATAAAGTTACAGGTTTTTAAACAACAAGCAGTCCTGTGACACTTTTAAAGACTAACAAATTTATTTATCACATGAGCTTTTGTGGAACAAAGCCCCACTTTGTCAGATGCTTGAAGATGGGAACTTACAGAAATGGGATGAAAATACATGCAGGGAGGTGTAAATCATAGGATCACAGATTGTTAAAGCAAATCAATGCAGTTGTTCAGAATTTGAAACATCTCACAACATTTTCAGAAGTTTATCAGTCTGTCTGGGGAGCTGACCTTTCCCTCAAACAAGCTGTTAAAGACAATGGTTTCCCTCAAACAAGCTGTTAAAGACAATGGCAACCCCTGGCATGCATGCCTAACCTGGAATATGCGCCTATTCTGAGCAGTACCTGGAGCTGCTACTGCTCCCCCCACTGGTCCTGCCCCCCCCCAGCCGCCAGGGAAAAGGAGCTAGGGCATGTGGGGGTAGGGCCAGCAGGGAGGAGCCTCTGTCCCTGGCCCCACTGGCCCTACACCCAGCTGAGAGTGCAGTGGGCAGGGCTGGCATGTGGGCCAGCAAAGGTTGCTGACCCTTGTTCTAAGTAATTATTAGGAGATCAGGTGTAATATCAAGTTAAAATGTTTCCAGCTGGGACATACTAGACTATTATAGACAGGGATCTGGGTGTAATAGTGGATCACAAGCTAAATATGAATCAGCAGTGTAATACTGTTGCAAAAAAAAAAGCAAATGCCATTCTGGGTGTATCAACAGGAATATTGTGAGTAATACACAAGAGGTGATTCTTCCACTCTACTCTGCACTGGTTAGGCCTCTACTTGAGTGTTGTGTCCAGTTTTGGGCACCTCATTTCAAAAAGGATGTGGTGAAACTGGAGAAAATCCAGAGAAGGGCAACAAAAATGGTTAGAGGTCTGGAACATTTTACCTACGAGGGAAGACTGAAAGAGCTGCATTTGCTTAGTCTAGGAATAAGGAGATTGAGAGGGGATATGATAACAGTTTTCAAACACCTAAAAGGTTGTTATGAGGAAGAAGCAGAAAAATTATTCTCCTTAATCAAAGATGTAGGACAAGAAGCAATGGACTTAAATTGCAGCAAGGGAGGTTCATCGTAGACATTAGGAAAAAAATTCCTGTCAGGGTGACTAAACACTAGAATAAGTTGCCTCAACAGGTTGTGGGATCTCCTACATTGGAAGTTTTAAAGAGCACATTAGATGAACACCTCTCAGGGATGGTTTAATAGGGTCCTTGGTCTTGCCATGAGTGCAGAGAACTGGACTTGATGACCTGTCATGGTCCCTTCCAGTTTCTATGTTTCTATAGCTTGACCACTTCAATCCTGAAATATCTCAAGGATATTAGAATAAACTTTCAGTCACTGACAGAAGGAGACAACAAAGCTAGAAAAGTAATAATAATTTTCACTTACCAGACAGGCCAGTCTGTCAAGCAGTGAACCATTGGGCATGTATTCATAAACCAGACAGGGCTGATCACCATCACCTGAGAAACCAAGCAACTCTACTAAGTTCTCATGTTGACACCTGTGGCAAAGAGAAACCTTAATAATTACTTCTCCAATGAAGCTCAGCACAATTACAAAGCATTTTAGGACTCCAGTTCACAATGTTACAACTTAAACTATGCATAAAGTGTTCTGGAAATCTTCAACATCAGTTAACAGCCCACAACCTGTGATCACACTACTAAACCATGTAGAGTTAATCATAAGCCAAACTCTATTGTGAGCAGAGAAGATCCACATTAGCCTTGTTAATGTTTTCAAACAGTTTCCAAATTATTCTATTTAAAACCCTAAAGCAGCATGCTAACAAGGGTAACTCTGCAAACTTAGGCATTCTATAGCTACGGTTATCATAAAGTTGCATGACTTAGTACCTACTTTGCCATTATTTTTATTTCTTGATCAAACTGCTGTTTCAGATCTTGAATGCTTACATCAACCACCTACAAAGAAAATATTAGTTCTCCATTAATTTTGTAGGTGACATTGCATAAAAAACAAGTTTGTTGTAAATCTCACTTGGGGAATCTTCTTTATGTAAACCATAAGCAATTGGTTTAACACAGTTGGCAGTAGAATATGCACTACATAATACCCTTATCACATCTTTGTTGATTCATATGCAGATGGTTACCCTCACAGACAAAACACCTGTCCCCTCACTTGCCCAGACCCCGATCCAAGATCATCATGCAAAAAGCAATGGGCAGCCCCACCCACATTCTCATGTGCTATGCAGAGCAGCCAGAGAACAGGAGGGACTGACTGAACTAATGCCAGAGGCCTCTTCAATAGCAGGAAACTGATTTAGTAGAACAACCCCAAATGATCCCACCAAACATCTACCTATGCGACAGCAAAAAACCCACAGGCCCTGCTAAATCTGACCTGGTGGAAAATTTCTTGCCAACCTCAAAAATACCTATCAGTTCAATCCTGAGCACATGAGCAAGACACAGCAGCCAACCATCTGTGACAGAATTCTCTGTACTGCCTTGGAGCACTGGTTCACCCCATACCATGTCCTATATCTAGCTAAGACCATTTCTGATGTTTCAGGGGAAAAAGAAAAGAAAGCCTACAATTGAGAGGAGTATCCTGCCTGACCCCCTGCAGGTGACCAACTGAAGCCCTGGAGCATGACATTTAGGGAACATAAAACTGGAAGGAACCCCATGTACTACTAAGCTCAGTCCCTTGCCCCTGGCAGCAAACCCATCATACAGTCCCACTCTTAAATGTACCAAGTGCTATTTTAACACTAGTTTCGTTGTTTGCCCCCCCACTAGCAGTATTAGAAGGCTATTTTGGAACCTCACTCCTCTGATGGTTGGAAAACTTTCTAATTTCCAGCCTAAACGTATTTATAGCCTGTTTATATCAATTGTTCTTTTGACAAACTTTTCCTGCAAGTTAATAGCTTTTCTCCCTCCTTGTTTTTTACCCCCATGACTAAATAACTTGACTTCTCCGAAACAAGGACCTTTCACAGGGAGTCAGTGAAGGATGTTCTCTTCATTTCACCCTTGAGACTGGTTCAGCATGACCTTTATAAAATAAAATTTGCCACTACTTGTGATGGAATCATTTGTACTACATAAAAATAAACAAGGAGTATTGTGGCACTTAAAGACTAACAAATTTATTTATTGCACGAGCTTCCGTGGGAGAAAATCCTACTTCATCAGATGCAGGATCCTTGTTTGTTTTACTGAACTAGATTAACATGGCTATCCCTTTGGAAATTGATGCTAGATAGTTATTCTTTATCATTGTTATACAGTATTCTCCTGCTCTTAGAAAATGCTGATTAGAATGACAGAATTTCTCTATATAGGGTCTTGCACACTGAACTTGCAAATGTTCTCTTAGTAACAAAAAAAAAAAAAAAAAAATTAATGTGGAATTCTCTCCACCTTAAATTGTCAAATCCTTCCTAGGCAAGAGTGTGGTCTTGATACTGAGGGTCAAGGTCTGGCATAAAAAGCAACAGATAACTATTAGGATAACATGAGAATTCTTAAAAAGCTGTAGAAAGACGCTTAACCCCTTGTATGTCAATGTTTGCTAACAGACTGGTTTTACTGTATGTTTGTAAACTGAACAATGGGAACCTGCTTCTACAGCCCTCTCCCCCACAAACGGTTCTAGAAAAATCAAAGAGATCGCTCAGGTTATAAAGAGCTACAAGACTGTGCCCTTGGAAAGAGAACTACACAAAATTCTGGCTGCTGAACTTTAACTTATGACATTTGATTCAGCATTTCAAGATGTAGTAGTATAATAACGCAAATAAAAGCTTACCTTTTTCACTTCCATTTTCAGGCAAGCTACATTCTCCTCCCAAAATAAACATGCTAGCTACACTGTCCCTATGAATATCCATGAATGATAATGTCAATTACTTTAAAAAGCAAAAAACATAGAAGGGTATGTAATACACAATATTTTTCAAGAACTGGAAAAGTTCTTCCATTCACATTTCTTTCCTTTCCCATTTGGAAAATGTTAAGTTTTTTATTGTGTGGTTTTTAAAGAAACTTGGAAATGAGATATCACAGCAGTATTCTTGTTTATATGATAGACAGATCTAAGGTGTTTGCATAGCAGCTAGCTCAGCTGTTTTTCCTCTAGTTGCAGTACTGTGCTTTATGTTTACAGAAGTCAATACTTAGATTTAACCAGCAAACTTAAACAGACAAAAGTCAAAATATTAATGCAGTGTATATTTAGCCTGTGGAGTTGCTCAGCCAGTAATGAGGTACAGAACTTTACAAATGAAAATGAAGATCCTGAAGCACAGAATCACAGAAATCAGAATGGCAAAGGCCTACAAAATCGTTGTTCCAACTCTTGCCCATACTGCATTGTTCTTTACAATAGTTCATTTAGGCTAGAGTTATTTAGAAAACTCTTTAAAAAAACAGAGCTTCCATGTTTAACTTTGGAAGTACCTAAGCTGAATGAAAATGAAGTTACAGAGACTACCCATTCTGAGACTTCAGAGCACAAAATGATCACCACATCAAGAAAAAATTCACCTCAATGATTCATCTCTCTCAGTGGCATAACGCTGCAACATTTGATGTACCACAATAGGTGAGCGGAGTTATGCCAACCTGTAAAATACCTGGTTTTGACCCCCTTTGGAGACACGTCTCACTAGGTGAGCCATTAACCTCTTACACAGCAAACTCTATACAGTTCATCCTTGATTTCCCAGTCCCCAATTTCCCAGACTTTGGAAGATTCGGACTGTCCCCCCTGCCGTGCTGCCAACTTCCCCAAACCTTCCATAACCGCCCCACACCTTGCCACCAGTGCCCTGTGCTCCACCAAGCCCGATGGGGAAGGCACCCACTGCCCCCCAGCCCTGTTGAACCACGCTGTGGCTGCGGCGGCCACGACTCACTAGGACTGGGCAGGAGGGGTGCTTTCTCCTGCCACAGCCACACCACCTCAAAAGGTGGAGTGGAAGGCCACTTCCACTGCCACAGCCAGAACCTGGGCAGGAGGGGTGCTTTTCCCTGCCGTGGCCACGATGTAGCAAAGGACGGGTGGGGGGCTGCTTCCACTGCCATGGCCAGAGCCTTGGTGGGAGGGGTGCTTTCCCCTGCCGCGCTGTGGCCACGGTGGGGGAAATCACCCCTCCTGCCTAGGCTCTGGCCTCAGCAGCGGAAGTGGCCCCCTGCCTGGCCTTTGCCGCGTTGTGGCCAGTGGCAGAGAAAGCACTCCTCCACTTTGCCACCAGTTCCCTGTGCTCCCCAAGCTTCCCCCCACCCTACAGCTTTCAATTTTCCAGACTTTTGTACATTCGGACGCCTCCTCCCCCCATATAGTCCAGGAAATCAAGGATGGACTGTATTTCTAAAAATCCAAACAGGAAACTAATAGTTTTACAAAAGAAAAATGAAATTTTAAAAAGTTAAAAGATTCACATTCGACGTTTTAAAAAAATGTTAAAATTTTAGAATATTCCTGTTACTAATAAAAATATTGAATGTGTCCATTTCAAACATACGGTGGTAACACATAAAACACATGAAGACGACACTTATGAAAACTTACAGCAGCAAGTTTCTTCACTGCCACAATTTTGCCATTGATGTTGCCCTTGTACACAACTCCAAAGCCTCCTTCTCCCAGTTTACTACCTCCAGCAGATATAGGTCGTTCATCAAAGTTATTTGTAACATTTTTCAATTCATGGAACTGAAAGCTATAGAAACCTGAAACAGAGGAACATTTCACATTTACGCTGAAGTGAACAGTCAGTTTCAAGGAACATGTGTATGAAGAGGGTCTATTTAAATAGTGTATTTCCCAGAGCATAAATAACTGCACTGCAGATCTTCAGGTCGGGATTTATTGTGACTTTTAAGGAGAATTGCTGTCTCTGAGTAGACACCAGAAAGAAAACAGATTACAAGTGAGTTAGCTATTTTTTCATAACTTCTGTTTACTACTTGCAGATAATTTGAGTACAAACATCTTCCAGTTCCAAACCAGATATGAATCATAGAATCACAGGGTTGGAAGGGACCTCATTCAGCTTAATTTTAGACCCCAGAAGACAAATGTGTAGCCCATGGAGCATGTATTACAACAGTCCAACCACATCCCTAGTATTAATATAGAGCATGTTCGACTTAGAAGCCTCTCTATCCATTACTCCACCTCTGAGACCTTGTTAATATCAAGATGACATATTGAAAGTTTGATGACCACAGGCCAAAAACTTTTCTGCAGGCAACACAAAAACTGGACAACGTGTAGGAGGCTTCTTACAGGGGCCTGCAAAGGAATATCACAATCTGGCCTCTTGGTTGCTGTATTTTCTTTTCACTTCTAGAACCTGGCTCAAGGATGCATATAATGATGGAAGGCAGCAGTTGAAGCTGCATTCTACCAAAGTGCCTACCTGTGTCACTAAGTTGCAGACTGTCATGCTCTTGACATAAGCAGGAAGGAGCTGAAGGTTGTACCTCACTATTCGGAGTTAAGAGAGGTGTTACAGATATTATTTGTTTTTCCTGCACAGGGACTAGATTTTCACATATAGGCATGGTTTCTTGTGAAGAAAGAGGCACTGTAATATCATCTGCCACCTTAACAGCATCTGCAAATGAAATTAAAAAAATATATACTTAAGAGTACCAGGAGACAGAAAATAAAAGGTTATGTAGCATCAGCATTTAGCAAAGGTTGATAGATATCTAAGCTTTAATAAATTCAACATGTTATACATGTGTCTAAAATTTAAGAAAGGCTGTCCCTGGTAAGTTCCTAAAGAATTCCTCTAGATCTTTGCTATTAAAAAAATAACTAAGGAGAGATGTATTGCCCTTCAGTTATTTAAATGAGCTATTCAGTTAACTTCTTTTAAATAGAGGGCTACTGTGACATTACAAAAAATCCATATAAATGGAGAATGCAATATATAGATACAGTGTCGAGCAGTATTACCTGGGAGCAAAAGACTAGCTGGTGCCAGGAACTGATTCCTGATCAATAGCTCCACAAGATCACCAACTGTGCAGTTCAATGTTCCCCAGTCATAGAGCAGTTCACAGGTGGGGCTCTTTCCCATCCTTATTAGCCCTTCAAATCTCCTTCAAAGACAAATTAAAATCAAAGCACAGGATAACAATATCCAATGTAAAAAACAACAAAACACACATGCAGAAACAAAATTTCTCTCATAAGAGCACAAACCCTATTTTAAAGCACGTCTGTGCAGATCATTTCTAGCATTCTTCCAAATACATACAAAATTACCCACATATGTGAAAAGCTTAACTTGTATATAGTGTTTTATCAGAAGAAAAATCAATTCTTGTTCCATTTCAACTTTGAGTTCACTTAGATTATTTCATTTGAAAGGGACAGAAACAGAATAAATGTAAACCTAATTAACCACCTTAACTGCTTTATCATTATTACACTGCAGAAATGCAACTGAGGATTTAGTGCTAAAAGTGTACTAAAAAGATCTAGCAATTGAGCTCAAAAATTTATTCTGTGAGCTCAACTGTAAAAAAAAAAAAAAAAAAAGGAGCCCAGACAACGCTGCAAAAAACAAAGAGAAAGACCAACACAAATAAGATTCAGTGCAAACTGTCCTATCCACACCCAGGCCAACTAGAAGAAGGAGTGTCTACAGACAAGCAGAGTTGGTTTCTTCCCTCTCAGTTTTATCACATCATTTGTTCAAGGTTAAAATCCTTTCCTAGTCTTTCAAATTCTTAGGTTCCTGCAGTAAGAGTCAACATGCTGGGAATGAAATACTCTACTTACTTCAAGCATGGAAGTGCTGGTGGGTAAGGAGATGGAAAAAGAGGTACAGGCATAGATGCTTGATTTGTATAATTTTTGGTGGTGCCAGAAGCACGCTGGGCCCACGTGGAAGAGATGTAGAGGGAAAGGGGGTGGCAGAGAGCAACTACCACTGCACCACAATGCTTGGGGGCAGGTCTGGCACCAGAGCAGCTCCTAGCCAGCCCCTGAATGTAGGGGTTGGGGGAAGGCCGCAGAATGGCTTTGCTGCCCTGGATGCTCAGGGCCACTGCGCTCTGCACCTGCATGGCCAAACACTACTGGAGGTGTCTCAGCTGGTCCCCAGCCCTCTGAACAGCACAGAAATATTGGTAGACCTGAGGCCACCATCCTCGATATTGGAGGATCCTGGGCACTGCAGGCTCATGTAACTCATTGCCTATGGCAGCGGTCTCAAACACGTGACCTGTGGGCCGCATGCAGCCCCCAAAGCTATCTCATGCGGTCTGTAAAGTCACTATCGTTACCAATATTTGCAATATCGTTGTATGAAAAGGTTCCAGTCATGCAGCCCTTGGGCTAACGTACTAGTCCTAATGCAGCCCTCATGGTGATTCGAGTTTGAGACCCTTGGCCTATGGGTGCAAGGAAAATGATGCAATGGAAGGGATAGTTTGGTAAGGCATAACGCAGTTAAGAAATGCATATTACTGTGGGTCATTAATGAAATGGATTTTCAAAGCTCTCCAGGGACAAAGCACTCCTTACTGGGCTCTTCTTATTGCTCAGGTATTTGGCTGCTAACATTAGCAGCCTGTCCACCTCCATGCCACATCCATGCAAAAATCTCTCTCTCCTTGCCTCACAGATATTTTGGAACAAACAGCATACAGCAATAACAATAGGGACATTGCTTTCTATAAGGTCTAACTTAGTAAGTAAACTGTCCTGGCAACACTTTAAATGACCAAAGGCACATTCCACCATTGTTCTGCATTTGCTCAGCCTATTGTTGAACAGCTCCTTACTGCTGTCCAGGTGTCCATGGTATGGCTTCATGGAAGCAAGGAGTAGGCTAGGTTTCCCACAATCACTACTGGCATTTCAATGTCACTGATGGTTATTCTGCAATCCAGAAAGAAAGTCTTTCCTTGCAGCTTTCTGAACAGACCTGTATTCTTAAAGATGTGTGGATCATGCACCTTTCCTGACCATCCCATGCTGATGTCTGTGAAATTCCCCCTGTGATGCACCAGCATTTTCAACACCACTGAAAAGCATTCCTGTCTGTTCATGTACTCTTTGGCAACATGGCCTGGTGACAACATAGGGATGTGTGTGCCATATATTGGCACACAGAAATTGGAGAACCTCATCACAGGAAAACTATCTAAGGTTTTCTGCATATTTGCCCAGAATCAGGGGTGTTGCTGCCCCCAAAAAACATCTGGGGCACCGTAAGTCAGGTCGCCTTTCGGGCAGTGATTCCGGCTATCTAGGGGTAGCCATCCGTGGTCTCGGCCACTGGGCGCATCCAGCACCCCGAGTCCCCGCCTTCAAGCCCAGCAGGGCGAGGCAGATAAGGTAAGTTAGGCTTCAGCCCTCCACCAGGCAAGCACGGTTACAAAGTCCCTGCCTTTGAGCCCAGCAGGGCGAGGCAGATAAGGTAAGCTAGGCTTCAGCCCTCCACCGGGCAAGCACAGTTAGAAAGTCCCTCACGCGGTCAGTGTTCACAGGGTAAGGTTCGGTGTTGGGGGTTCACAGTTGCGAGGGGGGGGGAGACGCAGGCCCGCCCACTCCACTGCGTCTCAGCCCAGGGCCCTATTGGGCGGCCACAGGCCACCAAGAGCCAGTGGTGCGCCTGCCGAAACACACTGGGTTGCACGGGGCTAATCTGTGGCCCTCCCCTGGGCTACTTCCTCCCCACCAAACCCCCGGGTCCCTGCCCCATGGCATGCCCGTCAGGCTTTCAGCCTTCACCACAGGTGGATCCGGACCTCCCTCTGTACCTTCAGCCAGCGGTAGTTCCTCCAGGTCACAGGTGTTGGTTGGCCCCGGGTCAGCCACGTCCTCCACGGAGGGCAGCTCATCCAGGTCCTGCGGACCCTGCTTGCCTCCTCCCTCGGGTGGTTCTCAGCCGAAGGTAACTCCTCCAGGTCCTCGCCTTGGGCAGGGTCGGTTGGGTCGTCGAGGTTCTGGTTACACCCTCGCTCTCCCTGGTCAGGGAGCTCCACCTTCAGCCTGGTGCGCCTTCTCCTCCTTCTCCCCTGTGGCTGCTCAGTCTGCTCCCTTAAATAGTCCTCCTGTCCTCCAGCTCAGCCCCTTTGGTTCCCGGCCAACACTGGGTTCATGCCCCTCCCTGGCCAGCAGGGGGAGTGCAAGAGTCCAGGCCTGGGTTTCCCTTTGCTACAGGCACACAGACCCTGGGCCCCCTAAAGCATCCCCATCCTCGGGCCAATCTGGCTTCTCTGCCAGGGCCCTGGAGCCGGACCACGGGCAGAGCAGCTCAGGCCAGGCAGCACCACCAGGCTGCACCGAGTCCAAACCCTGAGCCACGCTACTGGGCTGGGCCCCAAGCTGGACCACTCCAACCAGCCCCATCCCTGCCCAACTCCTGAGGCTCCCCCACCACTTACCTACTGTGAATGGGACCTGGAGCCTCCATGGTGGGCAAGGGGGGGCACAACTGCTTTTATTTCCCACCATGCTCCATCCAAGGCTACCTGCCTGGGAGTGGAGCAGGGTAGGAAACTTAAAATGGTTCCACTGGCTCCAGCTGCTTGGCAGGACTCAGGGCACTGCTGCAGACATTAGGTGAACGTGCCTCACGTGCCTTATAGCGGCAACGCCACTGCCCAGAATCTCTACCCTTCTTAGCAGAAGTCAATTAATGACCTTGCAGACTTGGATCACAACAGCTCCCAGTGGATTTACCAACTCCCACTGACCAGTAGCAGTCTAATATTGAAAGCTTCCATACAGCAATCACCACACACTTCTCCACCATCAGAGCAGGTCTCATTTTAGTGTTATTGTGCTTCAGGGCTGGGGAAAGCTCTGCACACAGTTCCTGAAAAGTGGTTTTCTGCTTTCAAAAGTTCTGCAGTCATGGATCAGCACCCCACAGCTGCATAACGATGTGTTTCGACCAGTCAGTACTTGCTTTCCAGGATCAGAAACAGAGCTCTACCACATTCAGCTGCTGCACAACTGCCATCAGCAACTGGGAAATGTTTCTTTCTATGACTTGCAGCAGGGCTGCTTGAAGGACATGAGAATGTTTTGTACAGTGGCTCCCATCCTGGCTCTGAAAATACTGCAGAAGGCAGCATGAGGTCTTTGTAATGCTCACAACAAGAACACATAAGTGAGTGTAGTCCGTGCTTCTTAGGTTATGGCATATATATACTTATACCAGCCTTCTGAAAAAATGCACAGAAGAGTACGGGGCTGTCTGTCATTGAAATCAAGGGTGGGAGGGAGTGAGGAAGGTGGAAACCATGTTCCCAATCTCCCTTGAAATAATGTTTTGGTCCCATGAGGCATTCCAAATCCCTCCCAAAATCCCACGCGACTAGTTGCGCTGTGGGATAGCTACTCACAGTGCACTACTCTCTGCATCAATGCAAGTGAGGACGGATTCCATTGACACAATGATTGTGGTGTGGACATGCCCAACCAACTTTATTGCAATAGCTGGATGTCAAATTAAATTAAGATGACTTGACTAGCTGTGTAGGTATGAACTTAGATTAATGACTGAATGCCTTATGCATTATTTGAGAAGAACAAATGAACACTAAAGAAATCTACAAGCTTTAGCTATGTCCCTGGAAATCATTTTTTCTGGGAACCAGAGAAGACTTCATAAATGTTAGAGTTCAGTTTTCCAGAACCATAAAAGCAATCAGGGAGTCCTTAAGACAGCACAGGAACAAATAAAGACAGAAACACCACCAGAACCCCAACCAGGGATATTCTATCTACTACCTAAAATCCATAAAAGAGGAAACCCTGGACGTTCCATCATCTCAAGCATTAGCCCTCTTACTGCCAGCTTATCTGGCTATGTGGACTCCCTCCTCAAACCCTATGTTATCAACATCCCTTGCTATCTTAAAGATTCCTCAGGAAGTCTGTGGTAAATCCAATCCAATGCTGAGCTTCCAGAAAACACCATTCTGGCCACTATGGAAGTAGAAGCTCTTTACACCAACATCCCACACAAGGATGGATTACAAGCTATTAGAAGAACCATCCCAGATGATGCCACAGCACAGCCTGTGACTGAACTTTGTGCTGACCCACAACCATTTCAGATTTGAGGATCATTTATGCCTCCAAATCAGTGGCACTGCTATGGGCACCTGCATGGCCCCACAATATGCCAACATCTTTATGGATGACTTAAAACAACGTTTCCTCAAGTCTCATCCTAAAGCACCTCTCCTCTATCTACGCTACACTGATGACATCTTCATCATCTGGACCCATAGCAGGGATGCTCTTGAAGATTTCCACAGAGATTTCAACAATTTCCACTCCACAATCAAACTGAGCCTGGAACACTCCACACAGAGATCCACTTTCTGGACACTACAGTACAAATTCGGGATGGACACATCAACGCTACCCTATACCGAAAACCTACTGCTTGGTATACTTACCTACATCCCTCGAGCTTCCATCCAAAACACCACACGATCCACTCTCTACAGCCAAACCCTAAGATATAACTGCATTTGCTCTGATCCCTCAGAAAGAGAGACATCTTGAGGATCTTTCAACAAGGTTCATTCTTAAAGCTACAGCACCCAGCTGGGGAAGTAAGAAAACAAATTGACAGAGCCAGACAGGTACCCCAAAGTCATCTACTGCAGGAGAGGCCCAAAAAAGAAAACAATAGAACACCACTGGTCACCACATACAACCCTCCAGTCAGACCTCTGCAAGTGATCATTAAAGGACCTACAGACTATTCTAAAAGATGATCCCTCACTCTCTCAAGCCATGGGAGACAGACCTCTCCTCATCTACAGATAGCCACCCAACCTTAAAGAGATACTCACCAACAACTACAGATCTAACAACAGAAACATTAAAACAGGCACACATCCCTGCAACAAACCATGTTGCCAACTTTGCCCACATACCTGCACAAAAGGTATCATCATAGGTCCTAATCAAGCCAGCTACTCCATCTAGAGCTCATTCACTTGCTCATCTACTAATGTGATCTATGCAATCATATGCCAGAAATGCCCCAACACCTTATACATTGGACAAACAGGACGGTGCCTGCACAAAAGGATAAACGAACACAAAACTGACATCAGAAATTACAAAACAGAAAAAAACAGTCAATGAGCACTTCTGTCCTTCTAATCACTCTATAAATGATTTGTTAACCACCATACTCAGGGAAGTCAGTGGGACATCAAGACTTCAAAGAGAAACAGCTCAATTGGAATTAATATGTAAATTAGACTGTGTGAAAGCAGGATTAAATCGAGACTATGGCTTTTTTTCCCCATTACAACACATAATTTGACTTCAGCCTTCCCAGGGTTTGAACCTTAACAACTGCTCTGATTTGCCGTTACTGTATGACCTGATTCCATGTTTTACACTCCCATGCATTTATTTTCATTCCATTCTGTAAGTTCTCCCATCTTCGAAGCATCTGACGAAGTGGGATTTTCTCCCCCGAAAGCTCATGCGAAAAATAAATCCATTGATTGGTCTCAAAGTGCCACAGGACTCCTTGTTGGTTTTTTTCCCCATAGAGATATTACAACTATGAGTTGTCAGCACAAAAGCAGTTACATCACCATTGAGCATAACACTAGAACTATGGCAATAGTTCATTAATTTATATTGTCAGCAGGTCATTGTGCGCAGAAATGTGGTCTAGTCTTGAACTGGAATGCAGTACAATTGAAAACTGGTATTTTGAGTTTAACAAGGTTCATTTTATTGTAAAAACTGATTTTTAGTCTCTTACTGGAGTTAGTCCTTTATAAAAAGTATTCCTTTAAAAGTATTTTGAAGTTAGAATGCCCAGAGCCAACATTTCAAGTCTTTTGCTCTAATTAGTTCTATAGGCTAAATTCATTTCTGTTCTAACTCCATAAAGATCAGTGAAATTATTGCATAATAGACTTAATTGGGTCCCATATCACCTGCATTTGTCCCACACATAACTTCCTATGGGGGAAAAAACTCAATGAAAACATAAAACCTTAATGTCTCAAATAATAAATACCTCCTAGCATATTTTTAGGCTCATTAAAAACTATATATGATAAATCAAAATAAAAAGTTGAGTTCAGTTTGTTCCTTACTAAGTAACACCTATGAAATTCAGAAAGCCATTCAGGTTCATCTACTAATTCAGAATGGCCATGCAGTGTCAGACCAATGGTCCATATAGCCCAGCATCCTGTCTTCTGACAGTGGCTAGTGCCAAATGCATCAGAGAATGATTTTTGAATGATCCATCACTGGTCATCAATTCCCAGCTTCTGGCAGCTGGAGATTTAGGAACACCCTAAGCATAAGGTAGCATCCTTCAACATCTTCGTTAATAGCCAACAGTGAACCTACCCTTGTGAACTTATCTAGTTTTTTATTGAACCCAATTATACTTTTGGCCTCCAGAACAGCCCATAGCAATGATTTCCACAGTTCGACTGAGCACTTGTGTGAGCAAGTATTTCCTTTTGGTTTGTTTTAAACCTGATGCCTATTAACATCATTGATTGGCCCTGTGTTTTCTTGGGTTATATAAAGGGCTAAATAACACTTCCTTATTCACTTATCCCAGACCATTCATGATTTTATTAACCCCTGTCTTATTCCCTTTAGTAATCTCTTTTCAAAGCTGACCAGGCCCACTCTTTTTAATCTCTTCTCATATGGAAACTCTTACAAGTCACAGTAATAAGGAAGTGACATTTACATTAAATAGCTCAATTTGATTAAAAACAAAATTAGGACATAATGGACATTTGTTATGACTTACCTTATGTGCATTTGGTTGTATCTGTGTTCACCAGAAGGGTCTTTTATATCTACGGCTAACTTCTTCCATCCTTCTTGTGGATCAATGAAATCAGCCAGCTGCATCATGAGTTTATAGCCAATGTGGCGCACGTATGTTGAAGGAGTTATGGATTTGTTCATTTTCGATTCCTAACAAACATATTGCATCCTTTTAAAACATGTTTTTAATTAAAACTACTATTGCCATAAAGCATAAGACTCACTGTTGTCACACTTTAATTCACTTTTTTTTCCACCACCTGCTTCCATCCTCTTGATTCCTGCCACTGCTGTTCCCCACCTTTTTCATTTCCCCCATATAACACTGAGATTATGGAGAAGTCAACTAAACCAGACCTCCAATGAGTTAAATGCTACAAGAACCTGCACAGTCCTTCATTTAAGTCCATTTCCGTAGCACTCCCACCCATATATCTCACTTACATTAGACATCCCCTCTCATTCAGTTCCACGCAGAGACATTATAGTACCCAGAGAAAGCTAGCACGTTAGTCCCCATTACTGACTTTTTAATAATTTTTCTGCCTCTGTGGCTTTGTGCCCTGAGCAGCTGCATTTCTTGCCCTCACCCTGGTTATGACCCAGTTAATCTGCCACTTGCCTTCTTTGTGACCTTGGGCAGATCACATATTTGGGTGCCTCAGTTTTCCTTTATACAAAAAAAAGAGAGAGAGATAATGATACTCACAGAAAGACGGTGGGAGGTGTAATTCACCAATGACGTGAAAGGCATTATAAGAGTGCAAACTAGAGTAGTTCATCTCTCCAGAACTTGTACATGGGAAACAAAGGGAAGCTTCCCCCATAGATCACAAGTTAGGAGCCCTTACAAAAGGGCTCTGCAATCATGATCTCTAAGTCCAGAGTTTACAGTGGAGTCGCTACAGAATTTGGGATCTGTACCATGTAACTATTTGATAAATATTTCAGATATGCATCTCTGGAACTTAACCCTACACACCACTAAAATCTATGCCTATGGCTGTCTTCTAGAGAAAGAATCCTGCCTGCTAACACACGTCCCAGTGAATGGAATCCACCACTGAAGTTAAGACTCCAGCAGAGCCACTCTTATCCTGTCCAATTCCAAAGGGGTAGCCATGATAGTCTAATTCAGCAAAATAAACAAATACCACTAGACTCCTTGCTCCAATTCTGTCGGTAATCGGCCTTTCTCACCCTAGTTCACAAGAGCTGTGCCAAACTGTTCTCTTCTGGAAGGTCATTCCCACAGCTTTACCCAGCAGTCACTAAAAACCTCTTCCATCAGGCAAAATGAGATCCGTATTTTGCTTCCAGCAAAGAAAGTGTAAATTGCATAGTGAAAGCAATTTCCCTGTCTCCTGATACAGCAAACCAAGGCCACAGACTGAAGGAGAGAACAAAACTACATTGATTCTGAGTTTTGATGTGGAGTCTTAATGACTAGGTTCTATTAGCCAGCACCATGTTTTCATCCTAAGGAACTGAAATGCAATGTGATTCTCTACAGCAGGGTATGGTAAGTCCAGCTCCTACCACACACATAACCCCTTTAAAACATTTCTCAGAAAAAGTAGATATCTTCTTTGTTCACAGGCTCTGTTATTTTCCTCACTGGACTATCTAAACTACCTATTTTTAAACTTTCTCCCCACATATCTTTGCCACCTGTTTTACCTTCATCAAGAGAAGGATGAGATATGGGAGCAAAGGAAAACAAAAAGACATGGCTTTGAACAGTTCTGTTTTTCCAATGAAATTATAAAACCATATTCCAAGGCAAATAAACAGTGCCTACATGTCAAAAGAACAAGTCGTGTTTCTCAAGCAGCGAAGGTGCAGGTTACTTGATAGAAAGTGCAAGTGGAAACAGCGACACCCTAATAACTAATACCTGTCATTCCCCACACCAGTTGTGCAGAAATGGTGTAAACCATGGCAAGAGCATTAGGGTCTAAAGAACTGGGCACAATCAGATCTGCCTCCCAGGCCCAAACATTGCAGTAAGTCACTCTGTGTGATCAGTTTCTTCATCTATAAAAACCAACACAATGATGCTGCTACTTTTTTGTGAAGTACTCTGGGTGGAAACCATGAAGGGATTTAGGTGTTCCAGTGCTGAGTATCACAGCATCTGGAAAAAGCACAGGAACACACCAAGAGCCACAAAACTGAGTTAGGCGCTGAGGCTCCCAGTACAATACACAGGGAGTGAGAGGTAAGTGCCTAGGAATGCCATCCATAAAAGCCAGCACTGCTGCTCCTTACCAAGTTAGCCAACGGTACACGCCCACACCAGGCGTGCATGTGCTAAGCCCTACCCCTTTCGAAACAGACCCCTACACAAAAACTTCAGTGAAGCAACACTGTCAGTTTAGCAATCATCATACAGGAACTTACCACCTGGAATCAGGAAGTTCAGGCACCAACTTTGCGGATCCTACCCACTGCAAGACAGAAAATAAATCTCACTACTAATTGTTATCAGGAACTGTGACGCTCTGCATAAATGCTGCAGAACAATTTAAAATAGTTCTTTACATCCTTAGTGAGAAATCCTAAGGAAAGCAGTGGAAGCCCTATTGATGGGAACATTGAAAATTTGCCTGAACCAAACAGTCATAAACACACAAAGGGGCACAATGCTGTGTTGGTAGAAGGACTAGAGGGTCTAACTCAGTGGCCTCAATCAAACTCAAATCACCAAGAGGGCCGCATGAGGACTAGTACATTAGCCTGAGGGCTGCACCACTGAAACCTTTTCATACAACGATATAGCAAATATCGGTAACAATAGCATCATTGCAGGCCACAGGAAATAGCTTTAGGGGCCGGATGTGGCCCACGGACGGCGTGTTTGCGACCCCTGGTCTAACTAGTCTCTTTAATCTCCAGCATCTGTGTTTCACAAACATCAACCAATGAATTCAACAGTGTCCAATGTGCGTGAAGAGGGAAGTGGGGGCTGAGGGACATTGCTGTAGTGCAGATTTTTTTATCATAATGCCATAGGTGCTGCATGAGCAGGCAGTGTGGCTGAACAGATGGAGTTTTGGCCTAGGGGGTCAGGAGTGGTATGTTCAATTCCTGGCTCTGTCACTAACCCTGTCCATGACATATGTGCTGGACACCTCCCGGCTAGCCCAAAAACTCAGGCGCCCCTAAGCATCCCACAGAAAAGAAGCCCCTGCTGCCATGGCACCTTTCAGTAGTAAGCCCCCCCCCCGCTGCTGAAAAAAAGCCACTGCCAGGGGAGGGAGAGACAGTGGAGCTCTCCCCAGCAGTGGCTTTTTTTGGTGGCTGGGGAAGGGGGAGCTTACTTTGCTTGCTGCGCTCACTGCCAAAAGAACCTCTCCCACACACCACAAAAAGTTACCGGTGGCAGCTCTTCTGGTGGTGCTGAGGAAGACGGCAGCACTGGAGATGGAGAGCAGTATTGCCCTCTCTCCCTCTTCCTTCCATACTGCAAGAGCCACTGGCAGTTGCTTGTTTTCCTCCCAGCAAGGAGGGGGAGCCATGGCAGCTTTCTGGCAGCTGGCACCCCACACGCTCTGCATGGTGCAAGGGAGGGGTCTTTGCCCTGGCACTCTTGGGCACCAGAGGCAAAATACTAGGTGCCGTGATGACCTGGAGCCTAGGATTTGTCGAGACCTGCACTATCCCACCATGTAATTCTGGCCTTCAGTGTTCTGTGCCCCAGTTTCCTGTTCTATAATTACACTTATACATGTTTGTAAAGTGCTTTAAGATTTTCCAGTGAAAGGAGTGATGGAAGTGCTCAGTATTTACAGAGGAGCTTAAAAAAAAAAAAAATCAGTCTCAGTGAGAAGCACAAAAAGATGCCAATGGGGGTTGGCTTAGGGTGGAGAAGGAGGAGGAGTAGGGACAGTAAGAGGCTGACAGAGATCAAGCCAAATTTTGTTGAGCTTACTCCTTGCTTAGTACTTTCCTGCAGTGCATTTTCATTTCTCTGAGTCTGCTTAACAGGTTAACTGACAGCTGCCCTACTCAGACCAAGGGAAGTGCCTTTTAACTATGGCCTCCCCAAGCAGCACTTTCTCCAATACCTGAGTCAAACAAGCAGTCCTGCACTGAGCAAAATTTTACATACAAAATGTGTGCTTTCACAACCACACCAAGAGTTTGCCGCTTTTAACCAAAACAAACAAGGAGTCCTGTATAGGGTTACCAGATGACAGGCAAAAGGAGGACTTGTCTTCCTTTTTACCTTCATGTTCTCCATAGGGCAGGCATTTTAAAATACACACTTTTGTCTGGCTTTTTACTTATAGGGATTAAAGCAGGGGTCTCAAACGCAAATCACCACTAGCGCCGCATGAGGACTAGGATGTTAGCCTGAGAGGTGCACCACTGAAACCTTTTCATACAATGATATTGCAAATATTGGTAACAATAGTGCCACTGTGGACCGCAGGAAATAGTTTTAGGGGCCACATGCTGCTGAAGGGGCATGAGTCAGCAGACTCCATTTTGGGTCCTGAGACACCATTTCAGGGACCCAGGGTAGTCACATCTCACCTGTCCTCACCATCTCCAGGTCAGTCACATGGGCCCAGAAGCATCAGATGAGGTGATGCACCATATAAGGAAATAACCCTTCCTTGACCAGGTGAGGTGACCAGACATAGAAGGTATACAGCCCCCGACCCTGAATTATGATTGGCTCTGTGCCTGCCTTACCCCTTTTCTGTAGGCTGTACTATAAAACCCACTGTATTGTACCCCTCGGGGAGCTAGCTCCACGAGATCTCTGTAAGGTAATAAAGCATATATGCGCTTGTGACCTCCTCTGTCTTTGTGTGTCTTGGGACCACTTGGACCGACTCGGGGACTACCAGAGCTTTGTGCTCTAACACTGCCCATTGGCTGTGTGTTTGAGACCCCTGGGTTAAAGCATGCTGGAATGCCATGAAAGACCTTATTTTTTTATGGGAAAGCATTCCAGGGCCCCCCAAAACTAGAAGAATAGTCCATTAATATAACCTTTTCTCCATGTATCTGCCAACGTCCTCCTTTTCCTATTTCCAGGCTTTGGTATGCGGTAGCCATAATCCTGTAGCACTTTTAAAAGCTACAAAGTTTATTTATGGCTAGGGTTACCAGATGTCAGGCAAAAGGAGGCCATGTCCGCCTTTTTAACTTCACTTCCTCCATCAAGCAAGCATTTTACAATACATGATTTTGCCTGACTTTTTACTTATAAGTGTTCAAGTTGGCTGGAATACCTTTTTTTGGGGGGGGGGAAGGGAAGTGTTTCAGGGCGCCCTAAAAACAGAAGCATATTCCATTAATACTACATTTTCCCCATGGGTCCGCCTATGTCCTCCTTTTTGTACTTCCCTGCCCTCCTTTCCACGCTCTGCTATCTGGTAGCCCTACTTATGGCAGGGTCACAAACTTCCCTGTTTGCTCTGCTGAACTAGACTAACGCAGTTACCCCTCTGCAGCTTGCTTTCAACCAACCCCACTGAGGCAGGCTCAGTCCGCTCCCCGCCTAACCCCTGCCTCTGCCGCCCTGCACAGCGGCCCCCACCTAAACCCCGCCCCTTCCGCCTCTCCCGGGCAGCAGCGCCGGGCTCACCGAGCGCGCGGGCGGGCAGCAGCGCGGGGCGGCCCGGGAGCCAGGCAGCCGGCGGAGAGCGGCACGTGGCGCTGCGCGTGCGGCGGGCCGGGCTGGGAGACGGGAACTGGCGCAGGGTGAGGCGGGAAGCGAGGCGGCCGCAGGGGCGGGGCGGGTTCAGCTCCGGCCTCCGCTGGCTGCAGGGTGGCGGCGCAGTGCATGGGGGGCGGCGCTAGGACCGCCGCGGGAGCGCGCGGGCTGCCGGGGGAGGGCCGCTCTGTGCGCAGGCGCTGGCTGGGCGAGGCGGGTAGGGGCAATGGGGCGCTGGCGGGCGGTGCGGACTCGTTCTTTGGTTGGGCACAGCTGCTGTCAATCAACCCGCTAGGCACGCCCCGGGCAGCAGAAATCTGGTGCAGTGCTAAGCGAGGAAAAGGTTAACAGATTTATTTAAAAATCAATCTTAGTCTTTAAGTGCCACACAACTGCTTGGGGGTGCTGTTGTGTGGTTTTTTTGCTGGACTAGAGCAACACAGCTATCCCTATGGAAATTGCTAAGCCAGGAGCCAGTGCAAGGGTGCATGGCTTCAATCAATCAAATCGTAGGGCTGGACGGGACCTCGTGAGATCATCGAGTCCAACCCCCCCCGGGGCTTGAACCCAGGACCGTCTACATATTAAGCAGAGGTGCTAGCCACTACACTATTGGCAGGGTCCGTTGTTTCAAAGGGGCAGCCGTGTTAGTCTAGCAAAGCAAAAAAAGCAAGGAGTCCTGTGGCACTTACAGATTAACAGATTTTTGTATCGCAGGTGCTTTTGTGGGAGACAATCCCACTTCGTCACACACTTTGAAGAGGGGGATCATAAGTGGGATTGTCTCCCACAAAAGTTCATGCGAGACATAAATCTGTTAGTCTGTAAGTGCCACAAGGCTCCTTGCTTTTTTGAAGCCTGGCTTGTTTTCTGTGACAGCCTCTTGCTGGTCCGGCTTCCTCCCCCCTTAACCAGCCTTCTGGGCATCTTTATTGTGGTTACTTAGAGCAGTACCCGTGGTTCCCGACATTCTCTCTGCACACCTTGCTACCTTTAAGTAATCTGAGGCACACCACCATATAGTTTCCAAATAAACTTATGAATATTCATGAGCTAATGAGCCAATCCAGAGCTCTTTGAGTAGTTTTCCAAAAAATTTTGTGGCACATCTGCTCAGGCCTGGCGGCACACTGGTTTGGGAAACACTGACTTCAACTGATTCTGTAAGGTCTTCAGGGATAAGGTTACCAGATGTCAGGCAGAAGGAGGACATGTCCTTTTTACCTTCACATCTTACATCTGGTGGGTATCTTAAAAATACATGATTTTGTCTGGGTTTTTACTTACAGGGGTTAAAGTATGCTGGAACACCCCAGAACACTCTATTTTAAGGGAGAAGCGTTCCAGGGCCCCCTAAAACTGGAAGAATATTACATTAATACTACATTTTCTCCACGTGTCCTCCAATGTCCTCCTTTTCATACTTCCCTGTTCTCCTTTACAGGCTTTGGTATCTGGTAACCCTATTCAGGGCAGTGCTCCTATCTTTTTTATCTGCCTATAAACCCTCAGCACTCACATCTCTCCTTTCACTGAAAGATCTCAAAGTATTTTACAAACATATAAGCAAGAATATCGCTGCCCCAGGGAAAGACCTGGGACTCAGGCCCAGGCCCCACCCCCTGGGCATGGGCCACACCCCCTCGGCCACAATCTGGCACCTTGGGCCCAATCATGCATCGGGCCCGTGCCACCTTCAGTCTGGCCCCAGATCCACAGACAAGTGTGGGGCTGGGAGAAACAGGTGTCAACGCGGGCATCTGGCCTCAATCTACCCCCAGGAGAAGTGGTTGTTACTGCAGCTGTACCGACCTCGATCCCTGGCCAGGGCTGCGGCCAATAGAGACAGGCACTGTGGCGGGCAGCCAGGATCCAGGTCCCCAGTGTGGGATGGGGTCAGCCCAGACACTCAGGACACGTGCCCCGTGTGCCAGGTGCCAGCAACGCGCCTGTGTATAAGCGTAATTAAAGAAGAGGAAACTGAGGCACAGAACATTTAAGGCCAGGATTGCATCATCGGTCAGTGGCAGAACTAGCAATTGTTCAACCTACTCCTGCAGCACCCATGCATTGTGATAAACAAGTCCACACTACAGCTATGTCCCTCAGACCGTAGTTCCCCCTCACTTCCATTGGACACTGGTTAAGTTCATCAGTCAGTGTTTATTCATTAGTCAGTCCAAGTACATTACAAAGGGTAGTAGCATCATTATAAATAGAGAAACTAAGCAAGCAGAGTGACTTGCTGCAGTGCTAGAAACTGGGAGGTAGCACTGATTCCCAGACTTCTGCTCAGCCTAGTAGACCCTAGTTGCTATGAATGCTCTTGCTAGCCTTTGTACCATTCCTGCACAATTCTGCTATGGGAAATAACAGGTAGTAATTATTACCATTACCTGGGTGTTACTGGTTCCACTTGCACTTCCTGTCACATAGACCTGTGTCTTTGCTGAAGAACCATATCATGCCCTTTTGACACACAGACACTGTTTATTAGCTTTGAAATATGGCTTTATAATTTCATTGGAAAAATGTAACTACAAAGCCATGTCTTTTCATTTTCCTTTCCATCCAGATCTCATCCTCCTCTTGAATTGCAGGTAAAACACAGGTGATGTAGATACATGGGGGAAAATTTAAAATACGTACTTCAGAGACAATACAGTGAGGAAAATAACAGAGCCTGTGAAAGAGGAAGATACCCTCTTTATCTGGCATGTTTTAAAAGGCTGTGTAGCTAGTGGGAGCTGGACTAGCCCTAGCCTGTTGTCGAGAATCACATTTTATTTCAGTTCCTCAGGATGAAAAGGTGATGCTGATTAAGCTGAGCCTAGTCATTAAGATCCCCATTTCAAAACTCAGAGTTAATGAAGCTTTGTTCTCCTCCCCAGAATAATTGTTATCAGGAGACAGGGAAATTGCTTTGACCATAAAACTTGTACTTTCTTTGCTGGAAGCAAAATACTGATGGAAGAGGGGTTTGTGCCAATTGGGTACAATTGTGGGAATGCCTTCTAGAAGAGAACTGTTTGGCACAGTTCTTGTGAACTAGGGTGAGACAGACCAATTTCTGACAGACTAGGCATGGCTCTACTGGAGTCCAGCTACAGTGGTGGAGCCTATTCACTGGGACGTGTGTTAGCAGGCAGGATTCCTTCTCTAGAAGCCACACATGGGCATAGATTTTAGTGGTGTGGAAATTCAAGAAAGGCATATTTGAAATCTTTATAAAATAGTACAGTACAGGCTCCAAATGCTGTAGTGACTCCACTGTAAACTCTCCTCTTAGAGTTGATGATAAAAGAGCCCTTCTGTAAGGGCTCCTAGCTTGTGATCTGTGGCGTATGGAGGAGCTTCCCTTTGTTTCCCATGTACATGTCCTGGAGAGATGAGCTACTCTAGTTTGCAATCTTATAATGCCTTTCACTTCACCAGTGAATTACACCTCCTGCCGTCGCTCTGTAAGCATCACTCTACCTCCTTCGCATAAGGGAAAACAGACATCCAAATCTGCTCAAGCTCTCAAAAGAGGCGAGCGGCAGAGTAATAGGGCGGTAACCAGGATGGGACAAGAAAGGCAAATTCCTGACCCCCACATGCACAGCGCAGAGGGTTGGGACAGATTCTTTGACTGTTGCTATCCCATGCACACAGGGCAGGAAGCTGGGCTGGGTTTGTCAGCTCCTCAGTGGTGCTCCTTGTTCTAATGTTTTGTTTCAGTGGCTCAACTAGTAGTAAGTGAGCTTTGATAACCCCAAAGAGTGGAGATTCCCTAACCAACCTGTGGTGACTGCTGCAGACTCTTTTGCAGGTGTGTGGCCTCAGTGGAGGGCCGCTGCCATGTCTGGTGTGCTGAACACACGGAGCGATCACATCGGTTTCCAGGGTAGCATAAAAACTACTGCCAGTGACTTCATTGTGATAGAAATTGATACCCTCGGGCAACTGCTTAGTGAAACTGCAGCAAGTTCTCCTCATGCACTTGGCAATGCACCTGCAACCCTGGACAGCCACTGCCCACAGAGCTCCCACAGTCCAGAGCCTCTGGGGCTTCTTGGAGAAGAGGAACATTGCCATATGCTAGGCCCATTTGACAGTCATGCTCCAGAGGAGGGAGAGTCACCAGCCAAACACAGCACAGAGCACCTGGGTGGAACTGCCTCCAAAGGTGGACATCATGAGGTGGGCACGTTGTCCTCCTTGTTAGACGAGTCTGTGAATGAGCTGCTGAGTCAGTTTGCTTATAAAATAAAAACCGAGTGGGACTCAGAACATGATGCTGCCGAGTTCTCCTTGGGGCTAGTTCTCAATAAGAGGAATCGAGCTGATTTACACAGTGCCATTAGACAGAAATTTCCTTTCTTAATGACTGTTACTAGGAACAATGAAATTATTGTCAAAGCAAACACTGATTACAAAAAGCTCTGTCAACTAGTGTCTGAGGAGGAAGCATTTGATTTTTTAAAATTCTTAGATGCAAAACTGGAAAACTCTAAGTTTTCTTTTAAGCCTGATGGGAATAAGGAACACAGAAAGACAGTCCACCATTTTATCAGTCAAAAGTTTGGAAAACTTGTAGAAACAAAGTCTTTTTCTGTGACAGACATTAGTGGTCAGCAAAATATAGCAATAGTGGTAAGGTTTCGGGAGAAGAGGTGGTCCAGGAAAAGGCCAGCTGCTGATTGCCAGGAAAAGCAAGATCTTTATACAGGTAAATATTTAATGTTTTATCATTTCCCTTGGTTAATCATCTTATAATATTTTTTTAAAAGAGCATAGAGAGCCTGATTGTCTCCAGTTACAGCAGCAAATTAAATAAATAGCACAGTGGAAATGGTGGAAACATGACTGATGAAACCTCTTTCCCAGTGTACATTGTATGCATTATAGTTTTTCCTTTTATAATTGAAGAATTCTGTGTGTTCTGATAAGTGTTCCTAAGCTTTTAGATATTAAAGGACCATCACTGAACAGTTTTATAATAAGGCCAGATTTGATTTCTGATTTCAATTTTTAAAAACTGTTAGTTTTTGACATGCAGAATGTTTTTGTTAGAAGAGTGGTTTGTAGGCCCAACGGTAAATCTGTAAGTCATCTTAGAAATGTTACATATGTCTCTCATTTTTTTAATTGCTTTATTTTATTGTTTCTATATGAAGATGAGGGGATTTACATCTTTATGAGCACTGAAACTGCTGTTGCTTTTATGGCCAGCTGTGGTTTCTGGTAGTTGAAGTTTCAGCATCAGTTGTCATCAATACTTTCTCTTTCAATACAAGAATCTTCTGGTTCTCTCCCTATAATTTAGTTCTTAGACCAATTAATTGTGTGTTTTTACCAATTCCCATCATATTCCAATTTTAAAGAATAGCTGCCTGCCCATTTGTGGTGACAGCAATCCCTGTATAATTTGGAATGGTGGATTTCTAATAATTTTGATATGTTTGTTGCAGGTTTTACCCTTCGAAAAGAAAATCTGGAAACACTAGAAGCGATTAGCTATTTGTCTTCTGAACTTGGTGTGCTTCCTTCAGACTTCAGTTATACAGGCATCAAAGACAAAAAGGCCATCACCTACCAAGCTATGGTTGTGAAAAAAGTGACTCCTGAGAGGTAGTGAAAACTTGGTTCCCCGCATGTAAGGGTTTTGTCATTGGAGTAGATTAATAAATGTAAAAGCATATTCTGGTACTAGTCTTTTTATACAGAGCCATCTTCTCCCATGTTAAAGCCTGCTAAGAACAGTTATTTTGTGAATTAATGCTTTCGTTAATGGGAGTGAGAGGTTTGACCCTGGATTAGCCTTGGACTTATAGGAAAAATGAGTATATCTTTTCTAATTCTTGCTTGTTGCAGGAAAACTGTTCCTGTCCTTTCTACTGATTTAGTGAACTGACCAAGGTGCAGCACTGGGGACAAACTGAGTGGCAAAATCTACTTCTTTTATTATTAGAAGAAGTTGCTGTGTGAGACATGGGGGTGTCTTTCCTAGGGAAATGTCACCACCCACTGTATGAGAATCAGGTCAAGTTGTTCTCTCCTCTGCTTCCTAGTATTGTCTCTCAGAGCTGCACAGCACTTGCCCCATGTAAATATCTGGATGGAGGAGGGTGGAACTTGCAATACTGTCGAGCCTCTCTCTCCCAAACTCTTAGCCCCTCTCTATGTGAAATAAAAGAAAGAAACTGCTTCTGTAACCTGGCACAGAGAAGAGAGCTACAGTCAATCATGTGCCACCCCCCGCACCCTCGGGGAACGAAGAGTAGAAAGTTTATGTCCTCTGAAGAGGTAACCATGTTGTACAGCCCTTTCTCCTCCGAGACTGTGGTTGACATCTCTTGGATCAAGAGTGGGGAAGGCATTTGGGTGGTTGCCCCACAAAACCAAGGATAGTCGTAGGTTTCCCTGTATGGGTTCTCTTCAGTATTATGTCTCTGAAACAGCAGGGTTTTTTTCCTATGAGCATAAACATGAACAATGGACGGATTGAGGGAGCTTTAGCTCCCAGAATTTGCGGTTTGCATTAGTAAATAAAGGAGACACTGAGTTTGGAACAGAAGCTCATTTACTTCTCAGTAAAGGTGCATAAATTAAGTTTGGTACAAAACTGCTTATTAAAGCAATATTCAGTAGCTATTTTATTATTAACTCTTACTCCATTGCCCTTCCTAGAAAAAAACAAGTTGTCTATGATCCTCTTAAAGGTGGCAACTTAGATAGTGGCTCCTCACCACCATCCTCAGCAGAGAATCAGTTATCTTGATATATTATAGGGAGTAAGCAGAACTCTGGCTTGTGTGATCTAGCACATCCATCAAAATATATCACATAAGTTTTGTTATAGTTTGATAGCCAGGGACTAGGGGAGAGCTCATGTCAGGGGACTGTGATTTTGACTTTAACAAGTGCCTTTCATCTCCAGGCCTGAGTTTAATATGCTGAGGTAGGATAGTCTATTGAGAAGGAGGAGGAAGACAGGTTTTCCATTCTAGCCCTTTTTGTCCTTTGGCAAGCAGAACCCACTGCAATGTGTTGTGCTGTTTACAGTTTTGTGGCTCCTGCATTCAGATTCTTCTTTGGTGTGCTAAGGAAGAGCAGAATCTTCTCCACATCATAAGAAAGAAAGGGGAAACCAAAGAGGAAACTTTTCTTTTCTTTTTTTCTTTTTTTCTTTTCCTTTTCTTTTTTTTTAAAGAAGGAAATATTTTAACTTTCAAAGAGAGAAAAAAATCAGTCTTTCATATAGCTTGATCTTCCCTAATAGCAGAATTCTGAAATTAAAATAACATTTGAGTGATACAGCTATCTTGGAACTTTATGGCAAACAAACTTCAGGAGCTGGTTGCTGAATAAATACCAGGGATTGAGGATGCATGCTCTTTTTCCCTTTGGTACCACAGAAACCTCCCTTTGTAATCTTAGTTTGATCATGCACATAATTACTACCAAATGTACTGCTTACTATCACAAGTAAGTAGCACTGGTTGGACTTCAGCAGTAAACATTGCACTCAGTAATATGCTTATGTGGGATGTCATTTAAGTTGTCATTAGTTCAAATATAAGCAGATTTTTCATTGCAGTTCAATTGAAAATTAGTTTCTTTATTTTCAAAGTATTGATACTTCAGAAATGTTTTTAAAATATTTGGTCGATTTGTGTTTATACCCTTCATTGGGCACCTACCAAAATGAAGAAGCCTGAATAGCTTAGAAACATTCTCAGGGTGGATTGTATTGAATTTTTAATTCTCATCTTATTGTCCTGACCCCTAAAACCGGATTTTCATCAAGAATAAAGGTTGTGCTATAGCAGTCTTTAAAACACACTCTGTTCTGGTTGGCCTTATAAAAGTAAATTCAGAGCATTGATGATATCCTTGGGTGTGCATGCACATACTTGTAATTGGAAACACAACTGACAGTTCAAATATTTGGCCTTTATAAAACTTCTTAATCTTTGAGTTCTTGCACTCATCTAACACTCATTTAAGTCAAGAGAAGTTGTGGATAAGAGCTGCAGGATTCAGCTTGAATTTTAAGGAACATTTTTATAATCTAATATAGTATGTTGGTAAATGTAAATTTTCCAGAGATGGCAAGCTGGTACTGTTTATGCATATTTGTTTATAAATTTCAATATCAATGCAAAATGTTATAATTTATTATTTATTTAGTTTTTAAAACCAGTTGGAGCAGAATTTTACCATTAATAAATACTGCAATTGGTATCACAATCAGACCATTTATAACCTATATGACACATTCCCTTATTGCAAAGCCAATTTCCTTGTGTCTCAAAACTAAGACTACAGCAAAATTGATTCCAAAAAGGAGGAGGTGGGAGTTAGATTTGGGATGGCCAAACTTATGGAACTCAAGAGCCACACAAGTTGATTGGTAAACCTTCAAGAGCCACACTGAGGCATATAGCCATATACTTTTACCTACTAAATTGATTTGCTGGTGTTCTGCTAGCCACCCTTTTTTATTCAAGAGCCACATGTGGCTCCTGAGCCACAGTTTGGCCATGCCTGCTGTAGAGCTAAAAGACCTGAATGTACTCCATGGGTTATCTAGGGAGGTGGTGGACTCTCCACCGTTAGAGACTGACAAAGCCCTTGCTGGGATGATTTAGTTAGGATTGGTCCTTTTTTGAGCAAGGAGTTGGACTAGATGACCTCCTTAGGTCCCTTTCAGCCTGATTTTCTATGATTATATGATTCCTTTTTCTTACTCATGCCATTAACCTTGAAACTATGGCAAAAACAAAGGAAAACATTATTTAATAGTGTTTGCACATTATTTAGAATTTACTTTTCTCCTAATTTTGGCCGTTAGTTTCTTACTTCCCTCTGTATTTCCAAAATGAGAAGTACAGTGAGGTTATAAATTCAGAATGTATGAAGGGAGATTGTCAGTCTGCAGCATGTTGTAAAATTTTTCTTTGTCTGTTGTATCTTTTTCCAGTTTGTAAGAGCAGCAGTTCTTAGATTTGTCTCTTGGCCACTAACGATCACTTATTGCAGAGTGTGATTTGGTCATATGATACTGACTCCTTCTCCTTGTTCCCATCTACTAAATTGCATTAATAAACTATAAATACTACTTAATTTTAATAATCTTTGGAGTGTGTAAATGACTTTTTTCAATGAAAGGAACTCTGGTGGTCACCACAAAGATATCATTCAATCATGAATAGAAGGGAAGATGGTCCATGTGATCACGGATTAGCAGGCAGTAGTTCATCAGACAATCTCTTTATTAAAACATGGCCCATATTATGAAAATATGAAGCCTCCTATATAACATTAAATCCTCCTGATAATTTCTCATTGATAGACTGTTCCATTAAAGAAGTTGTATTAATTTCTAAGTATCATTTGATAAGGGATTCATTTCTAGGTCAAATTCTTTTAAAGGTTCCATCAGTAAGTACAACTGACTTATTTCAAGTAAGACAAAGGGAGAACGTTTGAATGACAAGTATTTTTGAATCATAGTTTTACACATCATTAATACTGAGGCAAACAAAGTATTTGTCAAGGAACCTTTTTTCCAGTTGGAATGTCTTACAAACAATTTTTCATTAAATCCCAATTTGTCATTTGTGTAGGTTGAAAGAAATTGGAAGCACAATTGAAAAAAAAGGAATGAAACTATATAACATCCATTCAGCAAGTGAGCACCTTAGACTCGGTCAACTGAACGGAAATCATTTTGATATAATTGTGAGAGATCTAAAACTTCAGAACAATGACTCTTCTGCAGATCTGAACGAGAGAATATCTGAAGCAATTGAGAATGTTAAGGTAAAAAGAGATGCCATGATCTAATTTTCAAAAGGAAATATTTTTGCCTCATCTAAAAATCATGCTGCTTTATTACAACAAGATGGTTCTAAGACTATATCTCACCTGTAATCTCTATTCAGCTCTAGCAACTTCTCACTTGTTTCTGAAGCTGTGTGCCCTTTTATGACTAGGCCATGTGGCTCAACAAACCAGGAATGGAGCCACTTTCCCAAAAGAGAGGACAGTAAATTCATTCTGTACCACAGCTTTTCTGGTCCCAAAGTATTACAAGTTAACAGATGGGGAATGTGAAAGATGTAGGATATATGTATAAACTAGACCTGTTTAGACCTAAGGCTGGCCCTGCTGAAGATAAATTGTATCTTCAGAAAGGTGATGGCTCTTGACTTCTGTGGAAAGAAAAGGTAGAATAATACCTGCCAACCAATGATAGACTTTCGCTGGATTAGCGAAAGGGCAGAGTCTTTTCATTGGAATTAGATGGGGTACAGAAAAACAGCAACAAAAAAGAAAACTTTGTCAGTTTGACAGAACCCTTTGCAGATGCTTTTTTGAGTCACTGAAAAAGCCACTGACCAAGAGCTCTAAGTTGCTGGAGAAGTAGAAGGTCAGGAATAAGGGAAACTTATTATTTTACTTACAAATGTTTTGTTTTATATCTTATTTCTTTTTCCATCCTTCAGTCTTTCCATATAATTGTCAAAATGCCATTTTTCTCCCAAGATCATTAAGCCAGTAATTAAAGGCTGCACTGAGAAACTCCCGTCTCAAAAGACATTGTAGAAAAATATCAAAAAGGTTCTCTTGTGTATTTTTGAAAGGTGAATGCCCTTAAATTATTTTCCATTCATCCTGCTCTACATATGTTTACTGATTTCTATAAAATTGAACCCTCATTGGGCCATGGGATCATACCTATACTGGCTCAGTTTTATTCACACGGGCTAGCAAAACACTAGGAAATTCTTCACCTCATTCATCAGTAATGCAGTTGCTTTACTAGAGTGATAGCTTCACAGATGGAGCCCTCCTGTGAAATAAGACAAGTGTTTAAAAAAATGGCCAGCATCAGTTATTATTAATTAATTGTATGCTTGTTTTGATGAGGCCACTGCCTAGTGTTTTACTCAGTTCCTCCTCAGTCAAACTCCCATTGACTTCAGGAGGGAACTTTGCCTGAGCAAACATTTCTGGAGGTGGCTCATGGGAAACACTCAACTATTTTGACATGGTTTTTAGTAAGGTTCATCATAATGTGATTATATGTGATATATAAAAAAAAACAATTTCGTGCCTGTTTATTCAGTTCTTGTGAGAGGAAGGATGGCTTCATGGTTAAAACAGGAGTGGGACTCAGGATGATCTGAGCTTATTCCTGGTTACACCCTGTATGTCTTTGGTTAGGTCTGATTTTCAAAGATGCTGAACATCTGCAGCTTCCAGTGATATCATCTAGAGCTGTGATGCAGCCCTTCTGAAAAGCAGGCCCCTTCTGGCTCCCTGACTCAGTTTTCTCCTCTGTAAAATGGGATTGCTCAAAGGGGTATAATTAAGCTTATTTTTATTAACATTTACAAAGAGCTGTATACTTAAGTGTAAAGTCTTATCACTGTGACATATTTAGGCCCAGATTTTTAAAGATATTCAAGCATTGCTTTGCTCTCCACTGGAAGATCTAAGGCCCACATCCTCAGTAGTATTCCAGTGTTTAATTCCTATTGAAATCCTTTAAGGATCTATGGCTAATAGAAGCCTGTCATTGAAAGTTAATGGGACAGAACCGTAGTCAACACTTGGAGGGCTTTTCGGTGGCAGTCGTCCAGCAAATACTCAAGGCATGTAAAATGCCTTACCTATCTGCTGGCAACTTTCTAAGCCACCGGGACACGCTGCTGAAAGCTGACTGCAAATTAGAGGGCAGGATTTCTGGTGCTTAGCAGCAAGTACATACTCACTGCTAATTGCACCCGGAACATCAGCGATTTTGCCACTGTCAGTGAAGACATACCTTTAGCTGTCTAAATGACTTATTCTTCCAAACTCTAAGCAGAGCAACAGTGAATATGTTTAAAAATGTGGGCCCTACTGTTTTAATGAATATTGAATATTTTCACTTTTTAACCAGTTGATTTCTCTCTGATTTGGAGACAAAAGGTTTCATAAACTACTATGGACCTCAGCGATTTGGGCATGGACAGACTGTTCAGACAGATCAAGTTGGACTGGCTTTGCTGAAAGAAGAAATGGTATTGTTCACTGCGTAATCCAGATGACTTGGGTATTTCTTTGCAGCTTACCCTCCTACTAAACGGTGACCTCATGTATGACAATAGCAGTGCAAATGTTGTTGGAGGAGACTGGAAAATCAGCTCCCACCTTGATTTAACAGTATTGTGTCACAATCATAAACGTTTTAACGTTACGTTTCAATGCTATTTATTTTAAATGGAGTGGAAAGTGGCTTTCAGTATTTTTGAGGGGCTGCCAAACTGCAGTTGTCATAAATAATCCAACTTTACGTAATATCTGTTTGCAATACCAGGTTAAGAACAATTTAAGTCAAAATGTCCTTTTTCCAGTTTGTTCATGAATACGTGCTCTTTAACTTCTGAATATTCAGACGGTTGGGCTGCATACACTGGGAGCAAGCTTTTTTCTTAAAATTTCACAAGAATATTAAATAAGATCAGATTGAAAACCTAAATCCTCTAAGATCACAATAGCTGTATCTGCTTTGCTCAATGTGTTGTTGCTTCTCATTATCCCTTGATTAGTGTCGCTCAACCAGAATTCTTCCCACATAAGATATTTGCAAGCCAACTTGAATTAATATCTCAAATAATGTTTTGTTAGACATAGATCCTGATTCTTCTCTGTCATGTAACCAGTGTGGCAGTTTGCATAAGTACAGCTCTGCGCAGATACAAAAATGTGGAACCAAATCCGATCCACATCTGCTCAGTGATAGCATTGATCTGATCTGAAATCCGCATGCCAGGATTTAGCTGCATCTCTAACCGTGTCTGCAACCGAGCTTGGACTCATATGCAGGGTTTCAGTATTTGATTGGTTCATTCCCCATATGGGTCCCACTCACTTTTTACTTTCTTGTCTGTTGTTCGCATGCTGTGCTATCAATCATATTTCCTTGCCCACTAATGAAATGTCTGATTGACAGCAATGGCTTGCCAACTGGAAACAAGAAAAGGAAGACGTATGCAGGGAAGTGAGCCAATCAGAGGCCAGCAGTGAATCTCCAAGCCCCACCTTGAGATTCTGATTGGCTGGCAGATCACAATCTAGGACTGGCCAGAGCACTTCCTGGTTCGGGCTTCAGCAATGGATCGCATTGTGATATGGTAAAAATAAAAGCTGCACCCGTGAGTCGATCCGCAGCAGTGGGTCTGCGGTTATGCGCACCCGCACCCGTGGATGCGGATAAGTGTGGATCTGCAGCAGATAACCCTCAGATTTGCAGGGCTCTATGCATAAGTAAATGGTCATGTGAGATGCAAGGCAGTGGTGAATGAGGTCCATGGTACGAGATGTTATTGCTGAACTAGATGTATAGGGTCAGATTCTCCTCTTCACTTACACTGGATAAATCTTAAAAACTTAATTTAAGTCAATACAGTTACACCTGTGTGCAAAGAGAATCAAGTTCTTAGATCCCACAGGGTGCCTTCTGCCAACATAACTTACAGTTTATACAAAAATTTGAGTTCAGACACAGTAGAAATTAACATTACCAATTTGATGATTGCTTCAGAATGGTAGTTGTTAAATATTTTCTTAGTTCTGATAACATTTTGATTATAGTATTATTGGAGTAAAATATACAAATAGAGTAATTTGTTTACTGAAAATGCTGAAGCACATACTCTGGTGCAGTGCCTGGTATGGAGAGAGATATGTGAGCAGGAAAACAGGTGCTAATGCCTGAAACTGACAGGTGAGGAAAACAGCGACTAGGGCTTTATATACACTAGAAAAATATGCAGCTCCCCTGGTAGTAGAAACAAGGGGCGCTATAGTACAGACCAGTCTTGGGTGTCTCAATTACTGTATCATCTGATCTTGCATAGAGACAGCCAAGGCCTCTGATTGAACTTGCTCTGTGTGACGGTGTGTAAGCCCTTCTAGATAAACATTGTATAGTAAGACCTCTGCAACCTTTGTTTGAGAGGAGCAAGGTCGAACCAGGGTGCTGTAGGTTTAGGCAACATGCTCAACTTGTAGCCTGGAAGATTGACAGCTGGAAACCTGTAGAAAAAGTAAGTCTCCCTTCATCACTAACTTCCTCTCTGCAAATTTTGAAAACTGTTGCCTACCCTTCTGTTTGACTGCAACCCCGTCCTTTCTTCTAAGGAGAGAACACAGTAGGCACTCTGACTTCACACTCGTGACGTTTTAGGACTTTCTGCTATAGGAGAAGAGAATTTAAGCCATCGTTTTTAAGAAATGGCCAGAGTTTTGAGATGCTATAGTATCCTACTGCAGAACTGCTATACAATTGTCTTTTTCATCAAACATGTAGTTGCACTAAAACATAAGAACCTAATGCATGTTGTCTTTTAAAGGTAAAAGCTGTGAAGTTATTTTTCACACCAGAAGATACAGATGATCCTGTAAACCAGGCAAAGAGATATTTTCTTCAAACTGGTAAATTCAATATTTAAAAAGTTTTTGTGGTATTTAGCATGTGTTTTGGGGGACAAAGAGTTTTGCTGCCTATTGCCTGAATATCTCTCACTTTGTCTGGTGTAAATCACTAATAATTCCACTGAAATCAGTGGAGTTACTGTATGTACTCGTGGATAAGCTGATCCGCGCATAAACTGACCACTCCTCCCCGGGTTCTGAGCCCCAAAAATAGTAAAAAATGTGTGACCCGCATATAAGCCAAGATCCACCCATGGCTTCAGCCCCTAATCCTTCCACCCTGTGCTGCCGGTTTGCCACAGAATCCCCAACCTCCTCCCTAACGCCCCCCAACCCCTTCCGCCGCCTTTCCCCGCAACATGCCCACACCACCTCAGTCTTTCCCTTGACCCGCCCCCTCTGCCACTGCAGCCTTTTCCCCTGACACGCCTGCTCTGCCACCACAGCCTGTCCCCTGACATGGTGCTGCCTTTCTTGCTGCCGGTCCCACCGCCTTCCCCCCCCCCAACATGGCCCCGCTGCCTTCCCCCCACACACATACCGCCACCACTTTTCCTCAGCCTCCAGGACACCACCCAACCCCCAGGCCCTGACACCGGCCTCTCCAGGCTGACCAGCCCCCAAGGTCCCCCTTACCTGCCCACTCCAGATGCTGGGATCCCAGTCCTTACTTTAACTCCGGCCCGGGCTGACTCCCCAATATGGCCGTTCCAGCCACATGCTGGGGCACCAGCCGTGAGCATGCTCAGGGCTAGAGACTTAAAACTCCTGGGCTCGAGCTGCTATCTGATCTGTGTATAAGTCAAGTCCCTGTTTTAAAGGCAATTTTCAGGCATAAAAATCTTAGCTTATACATGAGTATATACAGTATACTGATAGAAATGACAGGAAAATCAGGCTCTAGGTATTTGCCTTAAGAATTGAGGAGAAGTGAAGCAAAAACTCCAGGATTTGGCCTGCTGCATTTTACATTAAAGCCATTTTTAAACCGTCTATTTACTTTACATTTTCAGCAGGTAGGGACAGTGAATTTTAGCAGTTAGTTTACATTTAATATGAATTTTTAATAATTGTGTTGTCACTTAAAATTATTTTTAAAGTAATATTTTTTCATACTATTTCTGCTTTTGCAAATAGCTGATGTTATCTGTTATGTAAATTCACAACTCAATAAATCACTCCATGCTTCTTAAGAAGATGTTTTAGTGCTTATGTGGTTGTGACACATGAGAGTACCCAGTAAAGCAAGTGCTAATACTGGGGTAGATTGTGTGCACTTCCATCTTCTAGCAGTGTAGGCCTAGGCTTGAGTACCTCATGATCTTTTATAAGAATGCACTTCTTTTTCACATGTAACTTATGTGTTGTAAGAACTCTCTGCTAGAAATGATGTGATGTACTTTTGGAAGGAAAAAACTATTTGAACTGAAATGATGAACATATCAAAGTCAGTTTAATTTGCATTTCGTATAATTTACAAGCAATAGAATTAACTAGCATAGGTTACAAGGCAGATGAGATGAGATTTATCTGACCTGAGAAGTTGAAGGAAGGGAATAATAATCATAATAAGTGCAAACAAATGAATTTAACATCCTTTTCTTTGCCTGCTTTCATTTATCCTTTTTTTTTTTTTTTTAAGTTTATCATTTTCTTGCAGACTAAACTCAAAATGCAGGTGATTATTCTGATGTTTATGTTTGTTTATTTCAGATGATGCAAAGGGAGCCCTCGCAATGTTGCCAGAATTTAAAGTAAGAGAGAAGATGTTACTTCGTGCCTTGAATCGCTATGGTGTAAACCATGAGGGTTGTACTCGAGGATGGCTCAGCATTCCTCATTCCATGCGTATATTCTATGTTCATGCATACTGCAGTAAAATTTGGAATGAAGCTGCATCTTTTAGGTTTATGACCTATGGTTCAAAAGTAGTAGAGGGTGATCTGGTCCTCTCTGAAGAAAGTGGTGATGAAAATTCTTCTCTGAGTGACAGAGTGAGTATGAGTTTACAAAATATTTCTTGTAAAAACTAATTTAACACACTTGCATCACTTCAGATATAAGAGTGCATTTTATATTTTATATTTAAAATATATATTATATTTTTATATTTAGATAAACATTCCAGTTTATTTATGCGATTTTTATCACTTCATTCAAATACTGCTTACTTTTGGACAGAGTGACTTGGAGCGAGCTAATGTGGAGAGAGTAGCTTGGCTCTCCCTCAGCTCCCCACAAATAGGGGTAGATGCAGTATACATCATAAAAGCATTTTTTCCATCCTGACTATTCAGTGTTTTCATGGCAAAAGTGGGTGTTTGTAGGGACCTGGACTTGACCTGAATGGTTAACCTGCATTAACGCTCCTTGGCTATTTTCTGTTGCATCCTTCTGTGGATCAGGTCACAGAGGACCTAAAAGACACCCATCTCTCCCCTATGCATCAGTACCAGTGTGGAATTTTTGTACTGTTTTCATGATGTACAAAATGGCACATACATAGCCAGACTGACATCCAAATTATATAACTGATCAGTGAATTTCTAGTAGATATTTCTGTGAACAAGAGCAGCTTTGACACCATTGTTGTTAACCTTCAGACATCTGAAACAGAAGAATAAGCCAGGAGTCTTGTGGCACTTTTAAAGGCTAACAAATTTATTTATTGCAGGAGCTTTTGTGGGAGAAAATCCCACTTTCAAAGCATCTGATGAAGTGGGATTTTCTCCCATGAAAGCACATGCAATAAATATATTTTAGACTGAATCCAAAGAAAGCTGAAGTATCACATTTAATATTAAACAATTATGTTTAAAGGAATAATATTCACATTTAGCATAAAACTAATCTTCCAGCATGAAACTCCATTGGTACCATGAACTTGAGATTGGCAAGCAAGTAGCACTGTAATAAAATATGTGCATAGGTATTTTTATACTGTTTGTCAAGCTATAAGTATTTTTTTTTTAATATTTTATACCAGGTTCACATAGTAACTGCTCCAGAAGAGTCAGCCAGCAAATATGAAATACATCAAGTAAGTTTGTTTGAAAAATCACATTTCAGGAGTTTATGAATTAATGAGGTTGTGTTTTAAAAATAGATCTGTTTAACTTACAGATGCAGCTTTATTTTTTTCATAGAGCACTCTTATGGACAATAGACATGGAAATTAATCTGAACACTCATAAACCTCGGAAATGAAAGTTCACTCGTGTATTGAACATACAGGCAATATTATAATGATTGGATGTGCTTTTTTGTGCTGTTATTGTCAGTTGAGTGTTTTAAAAAAACTACAAATCCCAGTTTCCTTGACAACATAATTTTATTTCATCCCCCAGTGCTTGGAAAAGCATTCAAGAATATTTGACAGTCATAGTATGAATAGATGGAAGATATGAGGGTTCGGAGACTTTTAGAGAAAACCAACATTCTCTATTTCTCAGAACAATCCTTTTAGTATGTTTGTAGTCTGTTAGAGTACTGGCATCTTGACTGGCTTCTGTGCCTTTCAGTTTAAGCACCAGATAATATTCTTCCATAACCTTGTTTGGCTTGTGTGATGTGGAAGCAAGATGACTTGTTTGCAGAATCAGCCATAAAACATAAAGGAACTAAATTGTTTTAAAGAAGAAAGCTGTGGTTTTATTTCAAACACATCTGTGGCTCACATATATTTTCTCTGTTTCCTTAAGGTTGTTCTTCCAATGGTAGGACACAGTATCAAGTATCCGTGTAATAAAGTTGGGCAATGGTATCGTGAAAGGCTTGCCAAGGATGGGCTGCAGACGTGTAGGTTCAGGGTGTCTGCATTACAGCTGAACACACCTGGATGCTACAGACACATTTTGAAATATATTCACAATCTGTCATATCATTTCTTAGAAGACAATGAAAAGGGAATCAAAACTGAAAAAGACAGTCATCTGAATGAATCAAAAGCATCTCTTCTTTTGTCATTTGACCTTGATCCTTCATGTTATGCCACTGTTTGTCTGAGAGAAATAATGAAATGTGACCTTTAAAATCCTAATGATAAAAAGTTACAGGAGTAATATATTAAATGGAGGTATTTTACGTATATGGACTGTAAAACAGGGAAAGAAATCTTGTTTATCATGTACACTGTAAAACTGAAAGTCATGAAGTTCAGACAGAATTTATGAATAGCTTGGAGGTTTAGTACTTTGTTCTTAAAACTAAATTTATAGTCTTGATTACATTGGAGACAAACAGTAATGAACTATGTATAATATCACACTTACTAAATTGAATTTAGAGGAGCTAACAGCTGGCTTTTAACCAGCGATATTTGCACAAGTTTTATACCAAGTGACCAAAGATAGACTCTGAAAAAGGGAGAGTGAGGAGAATGGATATTTCCTCCTTGTCTTTACTGTTAGCATCTGAAAAGCTAGTTATGTGGTTGGTGCTGTACAACACAAACAAAGGCAGCTTCTGCCCCAACAAGTTTACAATCTAATAATACCTACCTATTAGGAAAGCTGCTGTACCATAGTGAAAATTCAGACCTGTTGAAATCTTGCTGAGTTTGAGGACCTGTTCAACCATGTCTGGTTTTGCTATGCACAGGAGCCCAAAGCTAAAAGGATACGAGTCCTGTAGTGCTGAGTCATCATACTGATTGCAGGACACTTCTCCAAGCTTATAGCACCCTGTTGTTCAGTCATTCCTGTTCTGAGGAATTCAAGGAGAACCCAGGCAAGAAATAAGAATCTATGTAAATTGATACTTTAACGCTCCTCCGTAAGTGTATTAGTGACATACTTACGCCTGAGTCTTGATGTTTTTATTTCATGAATTCAGGCTGTGTAGTTGTGCAGTGAGCAGATTTGTCTTGGCAACAAGGTTGTGAGAAAATCTTCCAGTGATTGTCACTGGAACCTTGCATTTATCACTGCTAAAAGCTATTTATTTTATAAAATTATTCTGTGAAAGACTATAAAAAGATTATTTTGGCACTGAGGGGCAGAAAATTGAGTAATAAACTAAGAAGCAAAATTCACAAAAGTTTAGAGTTGCATGTGTTATGCACTGTAGGTGGCACTGTGGCTTAAAAATCAACAGTGGAAGAGAATTACTTCAGCTGTTTTTAGAAGAAGAGATCTGTAAATTACAAGTGCTTCAGTTTTCTCACATTCTAATAAACAAGTTCCAGAGGCTCAGCTGTCTTAGTCTAGTTCAGTAAAGAAAACAAGGAGACTGGTGGCATTTTTAAAGACAGATGTGATAAATAAATTGTTAGTCTGCTAAACAAGACATTGATTTGCTTCTGTTTGTGACCCCTGTCCTGCAGTCCTTGCCCAATCCTTTGGAAGGCAGATATCCCAGGGTTGATTCATCGCTTCTTTACACCTATCTGTAGAGCCCTGCAAATCCGTGGATACCCGCGGATATCCGCATTATATCCACATCTGTGGATATAACACGGATATCCGTGGGCCATTTCTTGCAGATGCAGGTCGGATACGGATCCACGTATTTGTATCGGGGCAGGGCTCTACTTATCTGACAAAGGTTATTGCAGGGATTTCAGTGGATGTGTAAAAATGGTCATCTAGAATGAAGGATCAGGTCCCAGTTGTCTACAGTGAAATTTTGCCTTTGTAAGGCGTAAGTATTGCAAAATTTGACAGTGATCTTTCAGGTGGGAAAAAAGTTCTTGTGCCAGTAACATCTGTAGTGGTGTTATACACTAAATGAACAATTATGACTGTTGCAATGTATCACTTTTACTACATATCAACACATTAAGCTAGAACATAAGTGAAAACTAACAATTCACTTAAAGATTCAGCAAATCACTTGAGAAACCAAACCTAAACATCTTTTCCTACTGTGCATTTACTCCTGCCTTCATTAAATTTGCTGAATTATATAGTTCATCAGAGGGGATGATTAGAGCTGGAGAATTTCTATTGAGTACAGACAGTTGCCTTCACTGCTTGGTTCAAAACAGTTTTCAAGATCATGAGGTTTTTACTGGCATCAACACAACAAGTGAAATTTAAATGTGAATTGTTGTGTATGTTAATGGCCAGTGCTTGATTTGAAGGGACACATAAAAGGTCAGATTAAAAGATTTTTAAAATGTTCAGAAGATGGTGTTAATGGAGTTAATCTATAGTAATTTTAGGCTCATTTGTCAATGCTACTTCTGAGCATTGAAAGGACTAATCTTCTTAAGCAAATCATTCTTTCAGCAACTCTGAGCAGAAAGAGCTAATTTGCTGATGTCTGTGAATATAATAGGTATAATAGAAGCATTCTAATTGGAAACAATCAAGATAGCCATTAAATTCTTTGTAGATGCGATGATCTACCTGCATAGTTTTAGATTTTTAAAAAAGAAATGGTTCAACTTAAAAAAAGATGAAAAAAACCCCCCAAAAAACCCCCCAGTTGATCTGTATATTTCAAAAGGGAGAGCCGTGTTAGTCTAGTCCAGTAAAAAAACAACAAGGAGTTGTGTGGCACTTTAAGACTAACAGATTTATTTTTTGCATGAGCTTTCGTGGGAGAAGATCCCACTTCCTCAGATGCTTCAAAGATGGGTGAACTTACAGAAAGGAATCTGATCTGTATAGCCTTCAGATCCAATTGTGTAACCCTTGCTTATGTAAGAACTACTGACTTTAGTGAGAGTTTTACCTGAGGATGGGATGCAGTATTGGACTCTTAAAGCATCACTCTGTGTAAACAGAAGAGCTGTAGTAGTACAATATTACCATGCACAGATTGGATTTTTGAGAAAGAGAGATCAAAGAACTGATTACCCCTCAAGTTGATTCTTTGTGCTTCTATTGGTACTCACTCTTCCTTGATAAGCCTTGCAGGCATTTTGCTAATACTAGTGAAGTTAGGGGTCTGCATTTTTTCTAACAAAAGAGGTTTTAATCTTAGTGGCATGTTCATTTTTCTGGTCAGTGATGATAAATGTGCTTTTTTAATGGAGACAATTCAAAGTTTCTGTGCATTATAGTTAATTTCATTGCTCAAATTGTATAAATAGGTTACTAATTTTAATCAGAAGGTGCAGAACTTTTAGAATGAAATGGATTTATGTCACATAGGACATCACAGAATGCTTCTTCCTGTGTTGTGTTTCTGTTCTTCAGAAGTCAGGCAGATGTGTGATTTTGGGATCAGATCCTCAGTTACTATAAACTTGCATAGCTCTATGGACTTCCATACTGATTTCATTTTATGCCAGCTGAAGATATGGCCTCTTGTACTCAGCTAATAAGCCCAGTCCTACATTCCTTGTTCTTAGAACACGCACAGAAACCAGCAGCAGAAGCACCGTGATCCAAATCAAAGGATAATTTGAACTAATATTGCATCTTTTTAAAATCAAATCAGACATATATGTGTATAGACGTATCCTGGGAGATTCAGTGCCAAATGCAAGCACTACAGCCATCTGCAAAATCCCAGCATAGCTGCCACTTAACCCTGTAGTTGCCTAAATTCACTTGATGCCTAGAAGTTCCCTCTACATCTAAGTCTCTGTCCCTGGACCTGCATTCTGCTGCTTTACGATGGGTGCCAGGATGCTGACCTCTTGCCTAGCCCCCAGTGCAATCCCAGAACCAAGGGATGATAGGCAGATGAGCACCTGTCTCACACATGGAGTCAAAAGGGATAGAAATGCTCATCGTCTGCCTACCTGACTAGGTCTCACTGAGGGAATAGGAGGAACTGCTGCTGCTGCTGTTGGTCCTGTTCATAACCCCTAGCACATTGACTAGAGCAGTGGTTCTCAATCTTTTTGTGGGTCACGACATGCTTATATCAGGACTCTACAGGACACACAAGCCAACCACCACCAGGCTGAATCCAGCCATCTCCCCAGCTCTTCACGACACATCTAACGCTGTGTGGCTATATAGTAATGTCCTGACACAGTAGTTGAAAACCACTGAACTAGAGCACTCAGACCCAGATTCTGTTCTCCCCTTCTGCCTGATGGGGAGAAAGGATTTTAATGAGGCTCCTGCATCTCATGAGAGTGCTCTAAGCACTGGGCAATGGGGATAGACTGTCATGGGACTTCCTCAATCTCTCCTGTTGAGTGTGTTCCATTGTGTCTAAATACTTAGAGTGATTAGGGCACAGAGTGAATACATGTGAGAGTGATGCTGTGGCCTGGTGGATAGGCATCCAACATTAGACTATCTTGAAGCTGTTACTTAGGGCTCTTCCTGAGAGGTGAGAACCCATTATTCAAATCCTTTGTCCCCTGCAGGCAAAGGGGAAATTGAACTGACATGTTTCACATCTAGGCTGAATGCTCTGATGACTGGGCTAAAAGTTACAAGATCACCTCCTCCTCAGTTTTGAATGGGGCCTAATTCAGGAACTATAGGCATGATAAGAGGCATTCTAAGAAGTCCTCTGATTGGGATTTCCAAATTTTGTCATGGATATGAAGAGGTGAGGTACATTTTTTAATTTGTGGCTTGCCAGCTTGTGTTCCTGAGGGATTGTAGCTGATCAAGATATTAAGAGGAATCAGTGTAGGCTGTCCTGGAACAAACTGGCTGAAAGGATTAGAGAGAATTCAAAATAAAAGAGCAAGTCATGGAGAAAAAGCACAGTTTTGGTCTGGATTACAACTAATGCACAAAGCAGTGTGTTTACAAGATTTCTAACCTTGCATTTGGTGAAGGGTTTCATTTTGTGCTGGTTCTTGTGGAAGGATGCCACAAATTTCCTTATATGGTTGTGTATCGTTGTTAATTTATGGCTTCTGTATTCATTCCATACTGAGTATTTAATACTGGCCAGCTAGTTGAGAAAAAAGTGCGTGTGCTTCATATCCTTTTTTCCCATCACAGTCTTTTTCTGTATGATTTAATATTTAACTCTTCATTTTGACCGTTCTCTCTTAATTTAAAATCCCTTTTTCCCACTACTACAGTCTTAAGTGCTTTAAGTATAGGAGGCAGACAGACAGTATGTAGCACTCATCTCTCTAAGCTACAAACGTGACCTTTGATGCTAATCATTCCAGTTAGAGAATCTGCCTCACTCCTTCAAAACCAGCGTCTACTCAGATTTCAAAACGAGACACAGAGTTACATTGCTGACGCCCATATGGCTTATTTGTGGTAGTGTAGCTGTTTTGGTGCCAGGAGAGTAGCGAGACAGAGTAGGTGAGGTAATATCTTTTATTGGGCCAACTTCTTTTGGTGAGAGAGAGAAGCTTTCAAGCTCCACAGAGACCTAAAGAGGAGTTCTGTATAAGCTTGAAAGTTTGTCTGCCTTACCAACAGGAGTTAATACATGTAGTTTATGTAATACAGGTCACACTTGATTTTGTATCTCACTGGTATGAAAACAATGGTGTAAAATATAGTAAACTGCAGTGTGATTGTTTATTCTTGTTAAAGGATCTAGAAGACACACAAGGGCTATGTCTACACTGGAGCCTTAGGTCGACTTAAGGAAGGTTAAGTAGACTTACACACTCCTGCGGCCACACTGGGCTTTTATTAAGTCAGCTTCAGTGCTTCCTTATGTCAACTTATAACACCACCTCTTAAGGTTGACTTAATGTTTAAGCTGACCTTATCAAGTCAACTTAAGCCAATGTAGGTGGTGAAAGCCCTTAAGTCAACCTAATTGATCTCCAGGCCTCCTCCTAGAGTTCCCAGCTACCCACAATGCACCACTCCTTCATTGATCTAACACCTGCCAGTGTGGACTTAAGCAGTCGACAGAAATTTTCAAAGTGGACTCTTTAAGTTGACTTAAAGTCGACTTAAAGTTGAACTTGTTAGGTCAACTTAACAGAGCCTCCAGTGCAGACATACCCAAGGTTTTTATTGAGCTCATTGTGAGAGCAATTCCTTAAAGCAGGTCAGTACTTCGAGGGGAGAGTTGGATTGCAACAGTACCTTTCAGCACTTTCTGGATCCGTCGCACCCTGAGTTACACAAATAACTTGACAAAGATCACAAACAATGCCTGCAAAAACTTATAGTGTTTTTGCTTGGAAAGACAGCTGATACTTGATTTTCCCCTCGGGAGCTTTTCAAAGTTGATTTTGTTGAGGAACTAAGAGGTTACTTGTCATCTTCAAAGGTTATGTTTGTCTTTAGTATTCTTAAGACTTAATTTAGCAAACAGCTGAAATATCATTCCTAATGTGAAGGAAAGAAGTGGGTCTCTCTATCTAGACACTGTAAAATGTTCTAATTAATTTACAAATAAGAATCAGATAGCTGTAACAGGCTTTGTGCGCAATCAGGCAGACATTAATGAAGACCGGAGGAAGAGCTCTGTATGACTCTAAAGCAGGGATGGGCAATAATTTTCATAGGTGGTGTGACCTGGGCCTCCTGGGATAACCTGCTGAATGTGCCAAAATCAGGGCAAGCTGCAAAATCAGGGGGCCAAACCCCCAAACCACTGATGGATGGTACTTAAACTAGTCTCCCAGTAAGCAACAAAACATGCTTCTGATTCCGCACTCTGGTCATCACCAAGCATAACAAAATAGAAACAGCCCCCTTTATTGCACATCAGCTACTCTGGTCCCCATCTAGCCGCTGGCTCTCTTAAAGAAACAGGTTCTCCTGACACAAAAGGGTCAGCCACATCACCCAGCACAATGTTGGTTTGGATCTTGCCCAGAATACCATGCTACCAGCCAACCCCTTTAATAACTACAACTAAAGGTTTAATATAAAAAGAAATAAACAAAATATGAGAGATGTTAAAGGATCAAAGTGAATCACATACATACAAATGATTTAGAGTTCATAGAAAGCAAGTCCTTGAAGAATTTGGAGTTTGCAAGTTAGTCCAATTCCTCTGGTGGGCATCCAGCATCTGGGTGGCTCTCAGTCCTTTGTTCAGCCCCAGAAGAATAGTTCCAGAGGAGGGTGTTGGTTGCAGACAGACTGAAGACTAAAGACAGAATGGAGACGGGGCCCCTGACTTTTATCAACTTTGGCTTTCCCCATGCTCTCAGAGTCCTTGCCAAATCAAAATGGAGTTGAATCACATGGTCAGTCTGGGAGACTCATCAAACAAGTTTCTTCCTAGGTCCACTGTAGCTGAGAGTCCCCATGATGGGCCATTAAGAGGACAATGGTTCTGCAGACACCCATTCTGGGCTTGCCTCACAATTAAACAATGTGGAACATAAATAAAACTTCTTCATTTAGTGGTGCTCACATCATCCAGTTACAGGTGTATACGTGCTGCAGCACACGGTAGGTCAGAAAGTATTTAGCCTTAGCCTGTCAGGTCAGGGCAGTGGCCAACACCCCCTCCATGCCGCAACTACGGCTATATAGATGGTTGTGACCCTGACCCTCCCAGTTTCTTCTTTCTGCCCTCAGCAACAGTATTGGAACAGCCGAAACTTGTGGAAGCAAGTGCCTGTCCTCGTTCTTTCATGATAGCGATGCCGAGGTTTAAGCTTTGCCCATCATGCTGCAAAGCCTTCCTGATCAACAACACCCATGAGAAATGTCTCGTGCCTCAGTGAGTTGCACCTTATGGACAATTGCTCCATCTGCAAGTCCTTTAAGCGGAGGACCCACAAGGACAGGGACCGGAGGTTGCGCAACCTTGCCCAAGATTGGGCATCTCAGCCAGCGCCTGATACCTCTCATGCGCTGAATGCTCTGCTGGCCCCGCGTCCGAATTCTGCACCGGAACCTGTCTGGCGCCACTCTCCAGCTCAGAATATGAAGCCATGATTGTCATCCAACTCGGCACCAGTTTGGCACCATCTTGCACTGCCCCTGGACACCCCTCCTCAGGAGTTGAGACCAGGGAACTTTTCGGTACCGTTGATGCTGGAGGCCCTTGAAATGGGTCAGGTCCTGCTCCAGGCACTGGCTTTGGTACTGTCCAAGCAAGCCAGGTCCAAGGGCAAATAGGTGCTTTCAGCAAAACAGTAGATGATGAGAGGCTCATTACCACTCCCAGCCTTGGTGCCGTCGAGCCCTCCACCAGTACTTCAGAATGGTACCAAAGACCGTTCAGATGACCACTCCTTTCGGCATTCATCCCATGAGCCCTTGGGACTGTGCTCCCAGGGCTCTAGATGAGTGAGATCTAACTTGGCCTTGCCGGCTTCCTCCTGCTCCATTCCTCAACGCTGAGAATCCCTGAGAACCCTGGAGTGAAACCCTGGTACTGGTGGACAGGCAGGTAAGCGGCACTGGAAGCGTTCCCCGATGCCCCCGCCAAGAGGAGGTGCAGCTCCAACAACCCTGGTGCAGGCATTACAGCCATGCTCTAGACATGGTGATGTGGGACCGGAGGGCACACAGAGGGAAAGTGCTGTTTCCACTCCTGTCAACCCACAGTGCTAGGTTCCTCCAATGACTGGCTGCAGGGATAGTTGGATTGGATGGCCGACGATGACCCCATCTCCCGGCACCTGTTGGCACCGTCGTCGACCCAAACCCCCAATTCATTGGACCTGTTCAACGATGAACCTGACCCGGACTCCATATTGCGCTGTAGATCACAGGTCCCTTCGTCCTCTTCCCTGGATGAGGTTACCTTCCAAAGGCCCCTGGCGTACAAGGATGACCCCCAGACACAGCATGAGCTGCTCCGTCATTTGGAGCAAACCTGAACTTAGACTTGGGGGTGGTCAAGGAGGACTATGACCCCCTCTTTGACATGGTGGACACTGCCTCACCACCAAAGTTCTCTGTACCCCTCCACGAGGGGGTGTACAGTATTGTGAGGGCATGATGGCAAACCCCATCATCAATCTGTCCCATGTCCAAGGTGGCAGATTGGAGGTACCACAGTCCCTCTGATAAGTTCGTGTTCCTCTTCCATCACCCCACACCAGGGTCCCTGGTAGTGGGCTCAGTTAACCAGAAGAAAAGGCAGGGCCAACTGGGCTCTACCCCTAAGAACAAGAATGCAAAGAAACTTGATCTATTTGGCACGAAGGTTTATTCCATCTCTGCCTTACAGCTGCTCATTGCCAATTACCTAGCCCTCATGAGGAGATATGTGTTCGGCCCCTGGAGGGCTATGGAGAGCTTCCGTGATTGTGTCCCTATGGATTGCCTGAGGGACTTCGAAGCAATGGTGGAGGAAGGGGTCTTGGCCTCTACAGATGCCCTTATGACTTCCTGGGATGCATCTGACACAGCCTCGCGCAACATGGCCTCCACTGTGGCTATGAGGCAAGCAGCCTGGCTTCAAGGCTCGGGCCTCTCCCAGCAGATGCAACTGTGATCATACAAGACCTACCCATTCAAAGGCCCTGCCCTCTTTGCTGAGTTCATGGCCTCAAAGCTGCATGTGATGAAGGGCTTTAGGGGTAGCCTTAAGTCCCTAGGCATGTACCCGCCACCACCTGCTAGGCGCTCCTTCCAGTCCCAGCAGCTGCAGCAACAACCACAGCAGCTGCAAGAGCAGACCCAGATTCAGGGCTCCCTTTCCCAGTCCTACCAGTACTGCTAGTGCCAGTACAGGGGTCTGGATAGGGATAAGATCCACTCAGGCAGGAGCCAAAAATCCCAGGCCTCCCAGGCCGGTCATCAGGGACAAGGTACCACATGTTCAGCAGGACAGAAGCAGTGCTTTTGATGTCCCCCCAAGGGCAGCAGGACCACAGCCCTGATCCTAACCTTCACCAACCATTTGACCCAGTACTTTCATCACTAGGCCAACACCACAACTGACCAGTGGGTGCTGGACACTGTCTTGAAGGGATATCTCATACAATTCCAGTCCACACCTCGGGACAGAAAACCTCCCCCTCTCCTGAATCTCGGGAGACAGGAACTAGACCTGATGCTTGAGAGAGAATGCAAAAAACTCTTCTCTCTTGGGGCCATAGAGAGGGTCCCAAGAGTGTGGAAAGGGGTTTTTCTCCTGCTGTTTTCTAGTTCCCAAGTCAAATGGAGATCTGAAACCCATTCTAGACCTCAGAGCTCTAAACAAGCATATAAGGAAAATAAAATTCTGTATGGTTTCCCTATCACAGGTTGTCCCATCTCTGGATTACAGGGATTGGTTCACAGCCCTTAATCTAAAGGACAATTGCTTTCAAAAAACGATATGCCCCCACCATAGAAGGTTTCTAAGGTTCAAAGTGGAGGGAAAATATTTCCAATTCACATCACTCCCTTTCGGGCTCTCCTTGGCCCCCAGGGTGTTCACAAAATGCATGGTAGCAGGCGCTGCGCACCTGTGCCAGCAGGATGTAAAGATATACCCCTACCTAGATGACTGTCTAATAAAAGGGAGGTCAAGAGCCCAGGTCAAACAGCATCAGAGTAGTGAGTCTGCTGTGCAAGTACCTGGGGCTCTGCATAAATCAAGAAAATTTAAAACTTTCCCCATCCGAGGACACAGAGTTCATAGGAGCTCTTCTAGACTCCAAAAAAGTGAGGGCTTCCCTGCCCCCCTCAAGATTTTGGTCCATTTGCACCATCATTGTGGAGCTACAGGACTCCCAGGTAACCACGGCCCGAGGCTGTCTCCAGCTCCTCAGGCACATGGTGGCGTCCACTTCTGTGATAAGACTGGCCCGCCAGAGAATGAGACCATTCCAGATCTGACTGTCCACAGTGTTCCACCCTCAGAGACACCCTCTGCGCAAGGTACTGTCAGTCCCTTGCAACATCCTGGGGACACTAGAAATCTGGAGGGAACCCCTCTTTGCCATGGAAGAAATCTCCTTTGAGGTGTAAGACCCTACAGTGACCCTGATCACTGACACCTCAGACTTGAGGTGGGGAACCAACATATCAAGTGGACTTTCCACCAAGGGCTGCTGGTCCTCCAGAGGCAGACTGTAGCAGAGGGGAGCAGTTAGGCAGCTGCAGCGAGGCAGCTGGGCGCCTGCACTCCCCCTACTGGCCAGAGGAGACCCGGCAGAGCGGCTGGGGCCGGAACCAAAGGGAAGGGTGCCGGGAGCAGGAGGACTATAAAAGGGAGCGGACCAGGCAGCCATGGTGGGAGCCTAGAGGGAAGTGGCTGCCACTCTGGGCAGACCTCCCTCCACAGGGAGTAAAGGAGGCTAACTGGCACCCAGACTCCCCACCCCAGAAGAGCTGGGGGGAGGAACCTTGGGCAACTGCCCCTGGAGAAAACTCCTCCAAGGGAGGACCTTGATGAGCTTCCCTCTGCAGAGAGCCTGAGCCCTGGGGACCAGCCTGATGCCGGGGAGGACCTGGAGGAGCTCCCCTCTGCTGGGAAGGACAGCAAGCCAGCCCTTCCAGACTTGGGTGACCTGGAGGAGCTGCCGTTGGCCGGGGAGGCTGAGTTCCTGGCCTTGCCACCTGAAGATAGTGAGGGCCTGATGGGGATGTCCTGGGGATCCTACCTGGAGGACCATGAGGACGGTGTGCCCAAGGCCTCACCAGGCAAGGGAAGGAAGTAGCCCAGGGACAATTGTGAGTCAGTGCGTTTTGGTGGGAGCCCCACTGACACAGTGGCCCTCCGAGTGGCCACTGCTACGGCCCTGGGCTGGAATGCAGTGGAGCGGGCAGGCCTGCGTTCCCCTTCCCTCCCCTGCTACCAACCGAGCCACGGTTGGTTTGCCTTACCCCAGCTGGGGTTGAAGGCCGGAACTCCATCACTGTCGGTTGCCCTACCCCAGCTGGGGTTGAAGGCCGGAACTGCCTGCCTGTTTGCTTGCCTCGCCCTGATGAGGGGAGGACCTGACGACACTGACCCCTTCACAAAAACGCAAAGGAGCTGCAGGCTATCAGACTGGCTTGCAGGACCTTTCTGGACAAGATAAAAGGCAAAATGGTCCAGATCCTAATGGACAACACCATGGCTATATTCTACATGAACCAGTAGGGGGGTCTGTTCCCCAGCTCTCTGCAGAGGCAACCAGACTCTGGGAACTGGCCCTGAGGTACAATTTCACTCCCGTGGCAGCTCACTTTCCTGGGGTGGACAACAGGTTAATGGAATTCCTCAGCAGAACCCCTCTAGCCCACCACAAGTGGTCCCTCCACAACCCAGTGGTATCCCACCTAGTCAACAGGTGGGGAGCACCTCAAGTGGACCTATTTGTGACATGACAGAACTGCAAATGTCCTCATTTCTGCTCCCTCAGGGGTCAGGAGGAAGGCTCGCTCATGGACGCCTTCCTGCTCCGTTGGTTGGGACCCCTGTTGTATGCCTTCCCACCAATCCCACTGGTGTACAGAGTCCTCCTGAAGGTAAAGAGGGATAGAGCAAACATAATATTAATAACTCTGGATTGGCCGGGACAACACTGGTACTTGATCCTACAGGATCTGCCCATAGATGCACACCACTCTGCCTCCCCCTTTGGGTGGACCTGACACAGAATTCGGGGCACCTGTGGCACCTAAACCCTGGTCTACTGATAGCCATGGAGCCTCCAGGTCAAGTGAGCAGGGAAGGCTGTGCTCAGATAGGGTCAAGAGGGTACTAATAGCAGACCCCTCCACTAGAGCCACCTATACACCCAAATGGAAATGTTTTTCCAGCTGGGCAATAGGTAAAGGGTCTATAACTATATCAGCCCCTATACACTTAATCCTTGATTACCTGCTAGACATCAGGGATAAAGGCCTTTCCCTTTCCTCACTGACAGTCCAGCTGGCAGCGATTGCAGCCTTCCATGATAAGGTGGAAGGCGTTCCAGTCTTCTCCCACCCTACCTCCACCAGATTCCTGAAAGGGTTTCATAGAATCATAGAAACATAGGGTTGGAAGGGACCTCATAGGTCATCTAGTCCAACCCCCTGCCAGAGGCAGGACCATTCCCACTAAACCATCCCAGTCATGGTTTTGTCCAGCCGGGCCTTAAACACCTCCAAAGATGGAGACTCCACCACCTCCCTTGGGAGCTCATTCCAGTGCTTCACCACTCGCCTAGTAAAATAGTTTTTTCTAATATCCAGCCTCGACCTCTCTATCCGCAACTTGAGACCATTGCTCCTCCTTCTGTCCACTGTTACTATTGAGAACAGTTGAGTTCCATCTTCCTTGGAGCATCCCTTCAAGTAGTTGAAGTTTGCTATCAAATCCCCCCTCAATCTTCTCTTCTGCAGACTAAATAAGCCTAATGCTTTCAGTCTTTCCTCATAGGGCTTGTGCTCCAGCCATTTGAAAAGTTTGGTTGCCCTCCGCTGAACTCTCTCTAGCATGTCCCTGTCCTTTTTGTAGTGGGGACACACCCTGGACATCTAAAGGGTGCTCTTAACATATATCAAGTGCACACGCCCATTCTGCAGAACCTCCCAATTGTTCATGGCAGTCACAAAACGTAAAAGAGGACTTCCATTGTTGCCACAGTGCATTTCCAACTAGATTAATGCAGTTTACAAAGACTGCTACAGAAGGTCAAATACGCCTCTCCCGGGGAATGTCAGGGCTCATTCAGCTAGGGCCCCGGTTTTGTCAATGGCCTTCCTTGCCACGTCCCAATCCAGGAGATCTGCAGGGCAGCCGTATGGTCGTCAGTACATACTTTCATGATGCACTACGCTATTGTCCAACAGGCTAGAGAGGATGCTGCGTTGGGCAGAGCTGTGCTCTGTGTGGGTAAGCCATAACTCCTCCCAGCATCCTTGGGTGTAGCTAGCAGTCACCTGTAACTGAATGATGTGAGCAGCTCTTGAAGAAGAAAAGTGAGTTACTGATGTAACCATCCTTCTTCGAGAAGGGCTATTCACATACATTCAGATCCCTCTCACCGTCCCCACTAACTGGAGTTGGCAAAAAGAACGGACTGGGAGGGTCAGGGTCACAGCCACCAATATAGCTGCAGTTGCAGCACGGAGGGGGCATTGGCTGCTGCCCTGACCTGACAGGCTAAGGCTAAAGACTTTGCAAGCTACCATGCGCTGCAGCACATATACACCTGTAACTGAATGATGTCAGCAGCCCATCTCAAAGAAGGATGGTTACACTGTTAACCCACTGATATTCCTAGTTTCTAATACAGATATGATACCTTCCTTTAAACCATATAATCATTCCTAGCAGATTACAGCCTTTCTATTGATACCAGACATGGTGTATCACGTGGATTATTGCACTTATGAAATATTAATAGGAGAGATGATCCTAAACAGTCCCCTAGATCCAGCCAGTGTCACAGATGGTTGGGGGCTAGAGCAGCAGTGGACCCCCATGCCAGGGTGGGCAGCAGAGAAGAGCTAGATCCAGGGCGAGGGGGCAGGGGAGAGCTAGCCCTGGGGAGATGCCCAGCACAGTGGTGGAGAGCCAGCCCCAAGGTGGGGAAGGGTAGCAGAGAGCTGCGGGCCTGGATTAAGGGGCCTCAGGGCCCCAGGCTGCCCCACTACTGAGTCCTGTCCTGTTGGCCCTCTGGGTGACCCTTCCCAGCCTGGGGCCTCAGCCCCCCATCATCATGGGGGTCCCTGCCTGTGCCAGTGCTGGGTGGCTCATAGGCCACTCTCTTGGCTGGTCTGCCACAGGGGTTGGGGCAGGCCAGCCCTGTTCACTCCTCTCCAGAGGCGGGACTGGCACTGGCTGGCATGTAGAATATCCTCCAGTGTTACCCTGGAAGGCCACACTGGAGCTTGCACTACGCACCAGCCAGCCCTAGCCCTGCCCCTGGAATGGAAAAGAGCAAACAGGACCAGCCCACTCTGCGCCTGGGGATGGACCACTCAGCCTGGGGATGGGAGCATCGAGCCTGCTCCCTGGCCCAAGGTCCCACCTCCCCCAGCACAGGCAGGGCAGCTAGTCTTGGGAGCAGCGGAGAGCGTGGCAGGCTGAACAGAGCCCTCATACAGGCCAGATCTAGCCTGCAAGCCATATGTTGCCCACCCCTGCTCTAAAGCTTGTTTCTCTCACTATCAGAAGTTGGTCCAAAAAAAGATATTACCTCACCCACCTATCTCTCTAATATTCTGGCACCAACATGGCTACAGCTACACTGAATTACACCAAAATGGCAGAAATATTGTATCAAACACTTTCCAGTTGTGGGTTGGTGTATTTGTTTTCTAATCTAATATCTCCTCCCTTCCAGTACTGTAGGCATGCACTATAAAGTAGAGAAAGGAAGGCTTGGGGGGATGCTATATGTTCCCTCTCTAGCAGCTCAAGCCTCTAAGAAGCCAAGGGCTGCTTAATAGCTCATTGTATATTTCTCAGCAGTAATATATAAGTGGTTTGCTGTGTCTCTTGACACATTCTTTCAGAAACCCAATTATGATGATTAAATAAACTAGTCATGACTCAGTTTATTAACAGTATAATCATCTATCTGAAACAGTTACTTACTTTTGTCTCAAACGTCACAAGAGACTAGAATGTTAGGATTTTCATAAGATTTGGACTTTTTAGAAAACATTTCCAGAATGTTCACATTTTTGGATATGTGAATAAAAAATAGATTAACACAATGTATTGAGGGTCTTGTTGGGTGAACATTGAGGCAGCTGTATACAAGCGTATCAGGAAACAAGGTGAAGAAAGTCAGACAAATTCACAGAAGGGGGGAAGGTTAATTTCACAGGTCATAAGTTTTCAACCACAAGGGCTATGTGGTACAACTCAGAAAAGAGGTGAAGTGAAGCAAGTTGTTCAATAAACATATTACTCTAAAAAGCCTGTACCCACAGGCAGACTATGTATGGAGGAGAAACAGAGGACCCAATGAGACATGAAGTTTCCAATAAGCCTTTCTTAAAGTTATATGTACAGGCAGTTACTACAAAATAATTATAATTAAATCCATGAAAATGTAACAGACCAAACCGTAGCGGAGACCGTTTAAGAAAACCTATTTAGCACAAAAGTCAAACCCCAATTCTAACTCTCCCAAAACCATGTGGGGAGGCTGCTCCTTGGGCCTTTTGTGACTAGAGCTGTGGAGATGCATTCTAGGACTGTGTCACAATGTAAGTTTATGGTTGCATCTCTGCGCTAGTCCAGATTAGTTTTTGAGCAGGAATAATGTTATGCCAAATGAGTATCTGAGATCTTTTGAGGGGGAGAAGGCAATATGCCGTGTTTATTACAAATAAAGAGAAAGTTGATAACTAACTTATCCCTATGCCCACACACACACACTTATCCAAGTGCCCAAGCATACCATACAATGTTCTGCAGTCTGTGTCATTACCAGTCCTGATGGTGCTGCTGCTGGAGTCTGTGTTAGTGTCTGTTGCTGGGGTTCATGGCAGCTGCCTGGCCAGGGAAGCTGGACGTGAGGAGGAGCAAGGTCTTCATCGGGTGTGCACCGAGGCTCCTTTCTTCCAGGTGGTATGCAGAACAGTTCCCCCCCTTTTGCTTTGGGATATCACCCAGTCTTCATAGCTTTGTCACACCACTCCAGGTGCTCTGGGACCATTAGTCACCAGGCAGTTGTGGATGTGACCCTCAGCTTGTTTTCTTGGGTGTCTGCTTCTGGGGTGGATCCTTTATTCCTTTGGTTTTAGGGGTGTGTTCACATTCTTCAGCAGTTAAGGTGGGCTTCTCACTTCAGCTGGACAAGCTGACAGCTTGAGGCTGGTTCACACCCAGTTGATCAGAACAAGCTGGCAGCTTGGGGCTAGTTCACACACACATCCAGCCTCCATCCACACCTTATAGTCTATTCAGTCTTACACAAGATGGAGTACATTGGTTACAAAATTGAGTTTCTACATTTACAATATGGAATATGGAATGCTACAGAAATTGGGGAAAAGGTAGTGGTATAACCAGAGCTTAAAGATAAATAGGGACAAATCCACATAGCAGTATAGGCTGGGGCTGCGTAGCTCAGGGGAAAGAGCTGCTCCCCAACAGCCTCAACCAGTCTAGAAGAAAATTGCAATCCACTCAAACCAAATGGAGATTGACAGGACCAATGTGACAAAGCTGCAAATGCCAAGATAAGACCACCAATGTGAAGCAATCAAAAGGAAAAAGATTGGCAGGGATATGATACAAATATTGGGGTACTATTACAAATAGGAAGTAATTAATTAGAACTTAATAGAAAATGACTGAGGCAACATTACCAATAAGAAACATTGTTACAACCAGTCAAGACTATATGAAGATTGACAGAAAATAAGAAACATTAAATGGATCCATAAGGCTATAGATAAAAATCACCACTGTATCCCCCCAATAATTTGTGTGTGAAAGGTGGTTATGCATGGGCATTCTACTGGACACAGTACTTTCATGCAGTTTATAAATTTTTGTGGATGAATTACACGTATCAAAATACAGCCTGTAGATGTTTAAAAAAGGGGTTTATGTTAGCAAACACTTATTTAAAGTAATATTTGGTGTGTTTCACCATAAGCATCTCAAACAGCTTCATTTTACAGTTATTTCTTATAGATAATTTAACAAGGTTCCCACAAGATAAATGTTTAGAGTATCCGCAGGATTACCTTGGTAAAATTTAGTTAGATTGGTGAGAAAATGATAAGGATCTGTTGCAAAGAGCTTGAGACACTGTATAACTTTAAAAGCTTGTACTCTTGGAAGTGATAGTCTTAGTGAAGTTAGAATTAATCTGGTTTGAGAAGAACTAAGTGTAAAGATGAAGTTAGGTAACTAAGGAAATTTGCAATGGGGAAAAAATATTTAGACTTTGAAATCTGAAATATCAAGATTTCTATTAATAGTAAAGGAAGTAGATACAAACAGCTGTCCTATACAACCCTGCACATCTCAGAATCACCATATGTCTGAACTGCAGCCTATTGCTCTTTAATGCTTCTCTGACAATCAACTGTTGCTGTGTCTATATGTCAAAGAAGGTTCTAATATCCTCTAGACTAGAGGACAGGACACTCAGTGTAGCTCCCTCATACCTTTTAGAAGACCCTCAGGGCCTTACATGCCAATTAACCTAGGTAGATTTAGTGACTCGTTTCTGAAGCAGGAATAGGACACAGAACGTCTAACAAGGTCTTCTACAGCTGCTACCAAGGTGAATATTTTATAATTCTCCCTTAAGTATAGGGATGACCCTTCCACAAATGGAGACACTATACTGAATCCTTATAATTAATTCTTCCTGCAGGTATCAGCATCCAACCTCTATTCACATCAGTGGGATCTGTACATAGAACTTTAGACATATCCGAAAGGTCTCCTTCATGCACTGTTCCATCTCCCTTTATTTCTTTAGCTAACCCACTCTGGCCTCAAGAGCCTATACGCTGTTTCTGAGATGTGTGAGTTGCTTGCACCATATGTCCACATACACCACCGGCCCATGAGGCAGGTAATCGTCCATGCTGCATTCACTGCAATACATTGGGTAGCCCTTATCCTGCTCCTTGTTAAGTCAACTTAACAGAGCATCCAGTGTAGACACTTAAGGTCCCAGATGCACACCAGTGACTATGCTAATGGGGGCCTCTAGCAGCATAAGGTCCACTGGGATGCAGGCAGTGCTGCAACAGTTGAAAAATGGCACTCAAGTCTCCATAACCTGTTCCTGGTCACTGACCTTGTCACGATCAACAGTAATCATTTACTTTAAGTTTTAATAATGATAAATAGTTGAATGAAAGTAGTACTTAATTTGTGCCAGCACTGATCCCTGGCACCCCTGGGCTTGCTATGTCAGTTATGAAAATAAAAAAATTGCTTGAGTCACAGCACCTCTTTCATTCCAAGTTAAGCACTGAATGAAAGTGATTGACAGAAGCAATTTACTCTCTGCAGCTAAATGTGAAATTCTATAGTTAAAGGAGCTGTCCTTGCTCTTTTGACCCAAACTGTGGCTTGGTCAACCAGGAGATGATCTGTGAAAACAAGAACACCTGATTTGACTGAACTATGAGATAATACAAAATAGCAGGTGAGGAAAAACCCCTAGTTGTGAAAACAATGAGAGGTTTTGTCTTGTAGATTACAGCTGTTTAAATCTCTAAATAAAAGTATCAACTGACATCAAAGAAACTCATGGAAATGAACAGGGAATGCCAGAAACAAAAATAATAAATGATGTAGATTATACACTTTGACAGTGTGATGTTTTTCATTTAAATCAGTGACCATGTTAATAATGTCACCAGTGTCTTATATTCAAGGTCTACAGACCTTGCATTCCAAAGCATTTTTCAAAGAACTACAACAATGGAGTGAGCCTAAGTAGTACTAAAAGCCGTTTGTAATACAGTCTGTAGCAGAATGCCAGGAAGCCCTGACTCAGGGTAAATCTACTGACGGCAGCAAAATTGCTGCCATCAGTGCGATCTTCTGGGTTCAACTGAGCGGTCTGTGTAATCGCCATAGCAACTCCAGCCCGGGAACTGGAGTTGCAGTAAGCTGACCAGAAGGCATTTCTGGTCAGCTTAGCGAAGTGTGTAGTGAGCTCTCAGTAAGTTGTTGGCAAACAGGTAAGGTATTTTACATGCCTTGTGTATCTCTCATCGATTACTACCAAAAAGTGTGGGAAATGAAGACTAGGGCTTATTCGCCAGAGAAAGGATGACTACAGGGCCTCTTGAGGTCTCTTACAGCTATACATTTTCATGATGCTGTGACCTGTGGTTAGGAACTGAATTGGGACTCAGGAGATCTGCATTTCTCAGCACTGCCACATATCTCTGTGACCATTAGCAAGCTGAGTAATCTCTCTATGTTTCAACTTCTTATTTGTAAATTGGGGATAATAACAAATATGTATTTTCTTTAAAATGATTGTGTATCCCATCATGTCTTCCACACGCTAAAGAAACATTAGAATCATAGAATCATAGGATTGGAAGGGACCTCATGAGGTCATCTAGTCCAAACCCCTGCTAAAGGCAGGACCACTTCCACTTTATATCATCCCAGCCAGGGTTTTGTCTAATCGGGCCTTAAATGTTTCCAAAGTTGGAGACTCCACCACCTCCCTAGGTAACCCATCCCAATCCTTCACCATCCTCTAGTGAGAAAGTTTTTCCTAATATCCAACTTCAACCACCCCAGCTGCAGCTTGAAACCATTGCTCCTTGTTCTGTCCTCTGAGGGCTCAAAGGAGGGCTTAGCTGACCCCCCCTGGGACTTGACAGGTCATTCAGTTAACTGATGATTAGACCATTAATCATCCCCTCTGGCTTAATTAAATAATAATTTGGGTGCCCTTATTGCTTATGAAGTATGAATAATTCTTTTTCAGTATGGTAATAACTAAAGAATAAATAAATACAGCAATGGACTATAAACCATCACTATACCTATATTTCACTGCATCTTTGAGAAAGAAATATCTCAACAATTGTTGAAGACATATAAACTGGATCATATCTAAGCACCTGTCAGGGATGGTTTAAGAGGGTACTTAGACCTGCCATGAGTGCAGGGGACTGGACTTGATGACTTCTCATGGTCCCTTCCAGCTTCTGTGATTTTATGATTCTATTCTAAGATCCTAACAGAAATAAAATATTTTGCATCTAAATGGAAATCTTACAATATGCATATTTATTTTCTGCAGTGAAAGATTCTCAGTACTGTTTTGTAGTAAACCTAGCATTCATACACAATTTTAGAAAAACAAGCCAGGAGTCCTGTGGCACCTAAAGACTAACAAATTTATTTATCACATGAGCTTTCATGGGAGATTTTCACGGGATTTTTCTCCCACAAATGCTCATGTGATAAATAAATTTGTTAGTTTTTAAATGCCACAAGACTCCTGGCTTGTTTTGCTGAACTAGACTAATGTGTCTACCCCCTTTGGAACTTGAAATTCACAGTTTTGTGTGCAGAGGGAAAATATGAGTTATCTATTTCAAATATAGTGGCAAAGACTGAAATAAAACGTATTTAGTAAGCAAAAAAAGCCTAATAACTCTCTATTGTTGTCTCATTTTTGTGAATGTGGGAAAGCAGACAAAGGACTATCTGGATGAAGTTTTCTTTTACTGACTTTGAGGCTCATTAAGCTTTGTTAGAAGAAATGGTGGCATCATTTGGCATCATCCTGTTGGCATCAGAGAAGATTAGAAAGAGACAATAGTGTAAGACAGAATAAAGGAATTAAACCCAGGAAGAAAAACAAACTCTTGTTTGCTCAGAAAGATGGAAAAAATTAGTTTTCTTTAGCATTTACGTAATGTGAACGCATATTTATGTGGAGGGTATAGATGTAGACTGAAGAGACCAATACCTTGTATACTCATCTAAATGAAAAATGAGATAGTAGGAATGTTGTATCCATGGTAACATAGCTGTCCAATTGTTAATGTTTCTGTTATTGTTAAACAGATCAATGAACCATGAGCTCCAGAGCAATTTATACCATTCTGCCAGGGACAGCTGGCTACAGAGACAGCATTACTGGACCTGGGTGATTATCTGAATGCAAAGGGAATCCTTTGGTGGCACAGAGTTGGCACGGAGACTGCTTTGACATTCTTTTTCCTACTCAGGATGTAGTGCATGTAGCTGAGGAAAAGGGTTGTCCACTCTGCTAGATTGATTCCTGCTGGTGGATCCAGTCCGTTAAAGCCATTAGCAGGGAAATAAATGAGAGCAGCCTGAGGGATTCTCTGACTCATTCCCTTCTAATGGTTCCAACATGTACCACTAGAGCATTTCTGTGCAGAGCAGCTTCAAAATCCAGGAGAGTGCAAAGTTGAGTTTTATGGCTTACCTGTGTGCACATTTTCTGGACTCCAGTATCTGACCCTATGACTGTCAACTTGCAACTGTGCTTGTCAGGTCTACAATATACATTAGTATCACACATTCCTCTCCTGACACAACTTAAATTATAAACCAAATTACTATACATTTTTACTTTCTAGAAAAGTATGGTACTTTAGCTTTAATATGGACTGCCTGTTAACTTCCTAAACACTGTTTCTTTCAACCTAGCACATTGTTGCTATTCTCAGCATTTTGCTAAAATTTATAGGCATCCCATATAGTGCCTCAGGAGAAAGAGAGCTTTTTGAAGGAACTTTGAATATATTATGTTTTTGCAATAGTGAAAGCATCCACATCTCTGGAGGAGAAATGTGTGCTAGTGAACTTCAGGAACAACATATTAGTTGAGTATGTGGAGTGGACTATATTACTGTCTCAGGAGGCAGTAAACAGAATTTCTAGTGCTGTTCAGGTCACTAAATCAGAATTTTAGATTGCATGGAAAAATTACACTGGCAAAATAAACTTCAGACAACAAATAAACAATTGTAATATATGGGCAAACCAATGAGGAAAGAAGCTCCTGATTTTATTCTGTTTGTATGGAACAAATTTGGAATTAATTATAGATAATTTTGCAATTAATGTTATAAAAATGGAAACTGTAGATACAACTGAACTACTCTAACATGAAAACAGAACAGTTGCAGAAATTTCAGAGGGACTAAGAATGCAAAACTGTCAGATGCCAGAAATAGTGAACAAACACCAAGGGCAGCTGGAAGAAAAGAAATCTTCAATCCAAAGCAAGGAAAATATATTTTCTCCTGCTTCAAATCTTACAAGGAGCAAAGGAGAATTTGAACCGTCTTGACCTCAAATATGAATACACTTGTCTTCATTGGGATACTAAAGATCAAACTACTTATTCTGGACACCTTAAGGCCCTGTATCTCCAATCATTGTTAGCCCAATTTTATTACTCCACTTTAATCCACTATCATTTCTTCCCTTCTTCAGATCAGTGGTTTTCAGCCTTCTGTAGATCACGACACGCTTGGTGGCATATTGCGACCCTACAGGACATACCAGCCCACATCCCCCAGGCCAAATCCAGCCATCTCCATGACTCTCCATGACATACTTACCACTGTGTGGTAACACAGTAATGTGTCCCAACACAGTGGTTGAGAAACACTGCTTCACATGACAGGTCTCTGCCTGCCTCCTGACACCTGAATCTTGGTCTGCCCTCTGGCCTATCTTAGGTTTCGACCTCCCAGCATGTGACTTAATATCTCCTGTTCAGACTACTAGGTCTGACCACACTTGTCCAGGTTACAACAATGTACCAATTCATCACAGAAACAACATATACTCTGAATCCATAGCTTTTGTCCTTGTGTGTGATCAAAGAACCACAGACCAACAGCCATCTCTGTTGCAGTGTGGGAACCATGATGGGCCTAGTGAGAAAGGTGGAAGAAGCTGATGGTCTATTTGGTTATTCTGGACTTTTGAAAGGTGATCCAGCACAAATAACTGTAAAAGATAATGATGAACCAAACAATATACCTCACAATTCCTACCCCATTACTTCATAAAGTGGAAACCAAGTTAGAAAGAATTGATTTGATAAGCATAATCAAGAAAGTCTCTGAGTCAAAATCACAGTGAGCCCAATGCTACCAGTTATAAAGAAAAATGGAAAATATGAATCTGTGTAGCTGTTAGATGATCTAACGAAGAATTTGTGAGAGAAAAGTATATACTCATGACACTGGATGACATTCTCCCAATAGTGAAAGGAACTACAGTATTTTCCAGCTGTATGCCTTGAGTGGATTCTGGCAAATTCCTATAGCCAAACAAAGTACTAAACTAACTACACTTATTACACAGTTTGAGAGATTTGCTTTTAAAGATTGCCTTTTGGCATTACCAGTGCACATGAGTTTTTCCAAAGAAATGACAGAACCCTCAATTAACACACATGGAATTGTAGTTTTCATGGATGATTTTCTGATATATAAATCTTCAGTGGAGAAACAGAACAAAGCCCTTGACAAAGTCTGAAGCCTAATCAATCAGTCTGAAGCTAAACAAGGAAAAATTCATTTTCTACCCACCCCAAACTGAGTTTTTGGGAAAGACAATAAAAAAAGATAGAATCTGATCTAGCTCTGAGAAACTAAGAACAATTAGAGAATCTGAATGTAACAATTAAAGTACCAGAACTGAGATGTAAACTGGGTATGGAAAGTTATGTTGGCTGACGTCTGCAGGAGCTTTAGTAGTTCATTCAGTCATTTTGTCACTGTAAAATGTCCAACACATTTTGGATATGGAGGCCAAATTAAGAAATTGCCTTAAAAAAAATAAACGAAATTATCTCATGCATTCTAGTTCTCCAGTACTGTGATGTTAAACCCACAATGGTCAGCATGGAATCAAACAGCTATGGTTGAGATAGTGATTGTTGCAACAACAAGGCAGAGTGGAGTTGTATTTGCTCTTGTACATTTTCAGAAACAGAAAAATAGTATGCACTGATTGATAAGGAGAGCTTTGAAAGCATATGGATACATAAGATTTTCTACAGTTATCTGTGTGGACTAGATACATTTACACTGATAACAGACAATAAGATATGTATAAGTGTCATCAGTGGAACCAGTTTCATAGAGAAGGATGATAGAAGGGAACACAGTTGGAGGAATGCTAGGAAGCTGGAGCATCAGGACTCCAGAGTCTCCTGGAACACGAAGCAGGATGAGCTGCGAAGAGTGACTTAAGAAGCTATTTAGGATGTTGATTTGCTAAACCGGACAATAAAATTGTCTGGAAGAAGCTATGGGGGCAGCCATGAATGATTTGCTACCATGTGACAGGTACATGAATGTTCCCTTAATGATCAGCATTACATGCATATATGCGGGTAATGATTGTGGTGAATGGTTAATAACTGACTGTGTAACATGAAAAACAGGCTATGTTTTCAGACAGCTGGTTGACAGAACAAAGGGAAATCTGATCTATTGTTGGTGAGGAACAGTTAACCCACCTCACTGCTCTGAACTCTCCATGGAGGTAGAAAGTCTTACTTCTCTTAAATGTTCCATTGGATTATTATTTTCCTTATCACAGGCTTGGCATTTGCTCTCAAGACCAGCAATCGTGGAGTCATCATTGAGCTTTAATTTTCTTTTCTTCCCAAAACACATTTGTATGCATTTTGTCCTTCCCATCACTTCTGAAATGTTGTCTAAATACACCTTTACAATGACCCTTTTTCAGCTTAATTCCTTCTTCAGCTATTTTTCATTTATGGGGTTATGAAATTCCTTTTTAAAAATTCTTCTAAATCCCTGCTCTGTAAACATTTATGGTTTGAAAATGCTGCAACAAGACTGCTATATTCCTCCTTGGAGAAACTGTCAATCCGTCTGTGAATGAATGCAAAATTGCCAACCTAATAGTATATGGGGAGAAGCAATACTCTGAAAAGGTATCGTAGGTTCTTCATGTTTCTTGTAGATATGGCTATAGGCAGATTGAAATGATGTCACTAATCTTCCAGAATCTGCTGGGTATGAGCTTAAATGTGAGGACCATGGGCATGCTCCTAAGCACATGGTCAGCAATGTGCAGTGAAGTCTGGTCTGACCTTCCTCTCCCTTTTCTGTACAATTGCATGTTTCTGCCTACATTTTGCCTCTGTCTGCTTTTCTCTTCCTCACTCCTTTAATCTCCCACTGGAAGAAAATTTGTTACGCCTATCCTCTGGTCCCCAGTCTAAGGAGACTTAAATTCACAACCTACAGTCCCAAAGGCAGCAGCACCCTTGACTGAGACCTCGTCAACACTGTGGGGCTAAGTCAACATGAGATACACAATCTGTGTGGCACAGAATGCGTATCTCCTGTCTACTTAGTTACTTTGACTTACCGCGCTGTCTTCACTCAGCTGCATCGACTAGAATGCTCTCTTGTCAATGTAGAGTTATTCCACTTGGAGGGATGGAGTTAGGGTGTCGATGGGAAAGCACTTCCGGGATCAATTGAGTGGGTCTACAGTGCCCTCTCAACTGATCCTGCTGTATCAATCCATGAGGATCAACACAGAATTTTCAGCGTGGACATGGCCTGAGTCATAGGCACCCAAGCTAATATAGTTTAGTGCATTAATATGAAACTTGCAGCAACCATCAGGAAAAGTCCATTGTCCTTCTAATAATACTAGTTCAGTAATTGAAAGCCAGTAGAATGTCTTGAAGTAAAGTGAAAATATTTTTGTTTTCTAGGCAGAAGGAAGTTGATCGAATGAACTGTAAATTTTCCCTTGCTATAGTATGGTCTTGTAGAATGGATTAGACTTTCTTCTGTAACTCCTGTCAAATCTTAAGTTGTTTAATACACTTCAGCTCTGGATTGCCTTTTTAGTTTTAGTATAACAGCAGGTAAAACAAATCACATTTTCACTTTCAGTGATGTTGATCTGCTGATAAAAATATTTCATATGTGCACCAAAAATGAGTACTTACCTTATTGCCTTTCAAACAATATTGTGACGAAAGACATACATTTAAAAATCTCTAACATTTATCAACAGGTCAAAATCAGTGTAGGATTCTTTTTTCAATTATATTGATGATAGATAGTGTCTGTTAGGATTAATGTATATTCCCAGTGCCTTTTTCCCCCTACTGTGAATAACTGTGCTGGTGACTGAAGCCTGAGTAAGTGCTTACTGAGGAGATTATGTTAAATTAGTGTATAGGCATTATATTTTAAGTTCTAGTGAATCTAATAACAATACTCTTCATTTCTAGAGATTCTTGTCAAGTCTTAGAAAAACTATTTGCATGGAACTGGTTGTTACTAAGCCTTGCTAGTAGCTTACAATACTCTCTCTCTCTCTCTGGGAGCTTCCTTCTTAAATTTTAAGAACTACTGCATCCACAAATGTCTACTCATATTTTCACACTGTAGTTTAACAAGGTTTCACAATGAGCCATGATGTGGGCACTGTATTGATCCGTGATGGTGAAGTGGGATCTAAATTTCTGAACGAAGATCTCGGTTCATAGTGTAGAGTTTTAGGGGAAATTATAATCCAATAAGGAGAGGCAGCATATTCAGAGCTGTGTAAGGAGCCTTTATTGAAAGAGAACTGAGAGAGAGAGGACCCGACAGACAGGTTTCCCTAGCACCTAAACGACCCTCCCATTTATCACAATGACAACCCCAATGACCCTAGGTAGTCCAAAACACCACATATTCCTCCCCCTCTAATGAAAAAGCCCCCCCCCCCCCGAAAGAATAAGAGCTAAACTAGGAGATGAGGGTAGATTGCCCCATCTCCAGCAAACCCCCGGGGAATTATTCTGCCCCATGAAGAGGGGGTCACCACTAGCTAGAGATCCAGCTGATTAGGAGGCCTTCTGTCTTGAGGTGGATTACGGCGAACTTCTGGTGTGCCCACACCACAAGGTGGTATTGGTGGTGGTGTGACCACAGGTACTGGGGAAGTAGCTGGAACCAGAGAGGATGTTGTGTCTGGTTGGTCCAGGTAGGCTGAAGGCATTGAAGGGGTGGCAGAAGCAGAAGAGACAGAAACAGTAGTTTCATGCTCTGATGTTGTATCATCAGCAAGGGTGAAGTCAGATATGTCTGCTGGAGATGCATCTTCTGGATGGATATGACGGAGAAGCAACTGATCTACATGTGGTTGCCAAACTAGGCCACTCGCTGTCTGGACAGAGTAGGAAACAGGTCCTGTCTGGGCAATGACCCTTGCTGGGACCCATTTAGCTCCTGAAGCATAGTTTCAAGTGAGAACTGGCTATCCAATACTGAAGGTGCGGTCCTTTGTTCTTGGTGAATGTCTGCTGACCTGGTCCTGCTGTTGGTGTTGAACCACTTGCCATGTGTCTCGTGGTTTCAACAACTCAAAGCAAGAGCGCAACTGCTGTCCCATCATAAGAAAAGCTAGAGATGCCTTAGTTGTAGTCTGTGGAGTGTTTCTGTAGGACAACAAGAAGTTGTCCAGATGCTTCTGAAGAGGTGAATGTCCCTTTGCAGACTTTAGAGCTTGCTTCATAGTCTGTACAAACCTTTCAGCAAGTCCATTGGTGGAAGGATGATACGGTGCTGACCTGATGTGATGTATTCCATTGGCCTTCATAAAAGTTTCAAAATCCTGAGAAATGAATTGTGGTCCATTGTCACTCACCAGCTGTTCTGGAAGACTATAACAACTAAAAAAGCCATGCAGGGTCTGAATAGTGGTTTCCGTAGTAGTGGACTGCATTACAGAGACTTCTGGCCATTTTGAATGGGCATCCACAGCAATTAAAAACATACATCCTTCAAATGGGCCAGCAAAATCAACATGGATACGTTGCCATGGCCTTTCGGGCCAATCCCACGGGTGAAGAGGTGCCAACTGAGGTGCGTTCCGGATGCTCTGGCATGAGGTACAAGCTCTAGCCGTTTCTTCAATGGCCCTGTCTAAGCCCAGCCACCAGAAATAGCTCCGTGCAATTTCTTTCATGCGCACTATGCTGCAGTGACTTGAATGAAGCTGTTCCAACAAAAGTGGTCTCAATGAAGGTGGAATAATGACACACATACCCCACAACAAACACCCAGATTGGGTCAATAACTCTGTCCTCCTAGACACGTAGGGGAAGAAGTCAGGAGAGACCTGAGAGTCAGGTAAGAACGTTCCATGAATCACAAAATCCATAATTTGTGAGAGTACTGGGTCAACCAGTGTTGCTTTCTTCACTTGAGTTGCCGTGAAATGTGTGTTTTCCACCTGTTCAGAGTAAAAGATTCCTTCCTGACCCTGATCTTGACAGTGTGCCAGTAAGGGTAGCCTTGAAAGACCATCAGCACTGCAATGCAAAGAGGATTGCCTATACTTGGTTTCATATGTGTATCCAGAAAGTATCAATGCCCATCGTTGCATCTGACGAGCAGCCAAATGTGGGATGCCTGTGTGTGGCCCCAAAATTGATGTCAGGGGTCGATGGTCAGTGAGAAGTGTGAACTTCTTTCCCCACAGGTACTGGTGAAATTTCCGAATGCCAAAAACAATGCCCAGTGCTTCGCGTTCAATTTGGGCATAGTTAGTTTCTGCCTTGGTCAAGCAGCGTGAAGCAAAAGCAATAGGCCTCTCTTCGCCAGAAGGCATAATATGTGACAGTACAGCCCCAACTCCATAAGGGGAGGCATCACAAGCCAACTGTAGGGGCAAAGATGGGTCAAAATGTGTCAGAACCTTAGAGTTTACCAGTGAGCGTTTAGCTTCATTAAATGCAACATCACAGGCTTCAGTCCAGTTCCAGGCCTTTTTCGGCCCCAGAAGCTCATGTAGGGATTTCAGGAGCATTGCTAATTGTGGAATAAACTTGCCATAGTAGTTTAATAAGCCTAAAAAAGAATGAAGTTGGCTTACGTTCTGAGGTAGCGGAGCATCCACGATAGCCTTAACCTTGGCCAGAAACTTATGGAGACCATCAGCATCAATTATATGTCCTAAATATTCAACGGAGGGCTGGAAAAACTTACATTTATTTCTGTGAACTCGTAGACCATACTCTTCCAGTCTTTGCAGAGTAGCTTCCAAGTTTGTAAGGTGTTCCTCCTCATTTTTGCCCGTGACCAGGATGTCATCCAGATAGCACTGTACTCCTGATAAACCACTCAAAATCTGATCCATTGCCCTTTGGAACAAAGCTGGGGCTGAAGTAATGCTGAAAGGTAAACGACAGTATCTGTACAACCCCTTATGTGTTACAATTGTCAACAATTCTTGAGATTCTTCTTCAACATGCATCTGTAAGTACACTTGACTCAAATCAATCTTGCTAAATTTTTGTCCTCCAGCCAAACCTGCAAAGATGTCCTCAATGCGGGGAAGAGGATATTGTTCTGCACATAACACTGGGTTGACAGTGACCTTGAAATCTCCACAAATCCGAATGGAGCCGTCCTCCTTCGCTATTGGGACAATGGGTGTCACCCACTGGCTGTGAGTAACTGGCGGTAAGACTCCCTCCTTGACTAACCGCTCCAAGTTTTCTCCCACCTTGGGTCTGATGGTAAAGGGCACCATTCGGGCCTTCAAACATTTTGGTTGGCAATCAGGCTTTATATTTAATTTCACAGTGATTCCCTTCATGCTGCCTAACTCTTCGCTGAAAACAGCAGCATGTTTTGTTAGTACTGCTGCTAGATTCATTTCTTCTTTAGTCAATTGATGCACTTGTGACCAATCAAGTTGGATTTTCCTGATCCAAGATCTTCCCATTAGGGCTAGGTAATTCCCCTTCACCACAAGCAGTGGTAGCTTTGTGGTCTGTCCATTGATTTCTACATTCACATCAATAGTACCCAACAGGGGAACAGTCTCTCCAGTATATGTCTTCAAAACGACTACTGTCGGCTTAAGTGGCAGATGTCTAAAGTCCTTCTCATACACAATGTTAGAAACTAATGAAACTGCTGTGCCAGTGTCCAGTTCCATGCATGTAGGTTTGCCTTCCAACACAGGTGTTACCCAGAATTTACGTGGGCCTGCTGTTATAGACAAAACATGGAGGGAATCTTCATCTTCCAACTGGGTGTCACTATGATCATCTGTATTCTGCTCTACTGCATGCAGAATTTCCCTCTTAGTCCGCCAAACCAATGGCCCATTTTTCTCAGGTCTGCCTCTTCTGTTTGGCTCACCCTTCCTTTGTTTGCAGGCATGTTCGATGTGCCCTCTCTTATCACATTGTCGACACAGTAGTTCTTTAAACCAGCACTTTGATGCGAGGTGGTCCTGCTTCCCACACCGGTAACATTCTTGTCTCCCCAGTGCCCTGGGGGCAGGTTGTAGGGATACTTTACAGACACTGACCCCGATCTATTGCATGTCTTAGGTGACGCGTTCCATGGAGACTGCAATTTCCACAGCCTTCTGCAAGGTGAGTTGACCTTCAGTCAATAGGCGTTTTCGTGTTGATTCATTGTGCAGGCCACACACCAGCCTGTCACGCAGCATTTCCTCTAACATGTTCTTGAAGTCACAGTGTGCTGCCAGCTTCTGCAGAACTGCTACAAATTGTACAACTGATTCACCTTCACCTTGGTTCCTTTGGTAGAACCTATACCTCTCTGCAATTACTAGCAGCTTTGGGGAAAAATGTGCTCCCAGAACTTCCACTAGGTCCCCATAAGGTTTCTGCTCTGGCTTCTCCAGATAAAGCAAATCACATAGCAAATTATAAGTCTTAACTCCAATGACTGTTAGAAAAACTGGTACCTTCTTCTCATTAGTTATGTCGTTTGCTATTACAAAATCTTGAAATTGGGCTGTATATGTCTGCCACGAATCTGCCGAATGATCATATGCTTCAAGGGTTGTAGTAAGTAAAGCCATGATGCCCTCTTGTGGTTATTGTTTGTCTCTTCACTTAACAACAGGCAGATCAGCTTTCAGAATAGCCAGCTAGCCCTGAGGCAAACAGATCAGCTTTCACGGCTACAACCCAACCTCCATGCAAGCAGTAAAATAAAGTTTTGCTTCTTACATTGCATTCTGGTTTTCCAAAGTTGCCAGGATTGTTGAGGATAGCCAACTCCATCACAAATCCCATGCTCTGTCACCAGATGTAGAGTTTTAGGGGAAATTATAATCCAATAAGGAGAGGCAGCATATTCAGAGCTGTGTAAGGAGTCTTTATTGAAAGAGAACTGAGAGAGAGAGGACCCGACCCACAGGTTTCCCTAGCACCAACAACCCTCCCATTTATCACTATGACAACCCCAATGACCCTAGGTAGTCCAAAACACCACACATAGGTCAATCTACATCCCTGTCCTCACCTATGGTCAAAACTTTTGGGTGTGAGTGAAAAGACAAGATCATGGGTAGAAGTGGCAGAAACGAGGGTTCCCCACTTGGAGGCTGGCTTACTCTGTGAGATAGGATGAGGAGCTCTGCTGTCTGGGAGAGCCTCAGAGAAGAGCCACTGCTCCTCCAAAGGAAGAAGGATCAGCTAGGGTGGTTTGGGAACCTGATAAGAATGCCCCAATAGGCTTCTTCTGGAACTATACCAGTCATGTCTGATTAGGAGAAGGCCCGGAGGACATGCTGGGAATACCTGAGAATCCCCCAGGAGGGGCTGGAATGTGTTACAGGAATAAAGGTAGTCTAGTTCTCCTTTCTCTCCATGTTGCCACCATGACCCTCACCAGGAAAAGAAGTTTAACAAGACTTAAGCATATGCCAAATGTTAAGTACATGAGTCAATAGGACTACTTATGTGTTTCAAATTAAGCATGCACTTAAATTCCTGGCTGAATCAAGACATCTGTCAGTACACTGTAGGATAACAGTTAAAACATTTCAGTTGGGAGAGGCTTTTATGTATCATCTGCAGTTTGTCTAGCAAATACCTAGGGTGTTGCCTTTTTTCTAAAAGGCTTTAAATATTTTCAAGTTTAACTCTGTTTTTCCAAATAAGTCAGATATGAAAAGTCACAGAAAATTAAGTAAAGACACAGACTTCCTTTGTTTCATAGGAGAAAATATGCAAGCCTAAACAAATGATAAAGATGTGAAACCAAGGAACTCAGACTAGGACATATACTTACTCTTGAATGATGCTAATAATGTTCTTTCCCTCTGATAATTGCCTTTAGACGTTGATGTGGCCCTCATCTGAGGCAGTAGCACTACTGCAGACTTTGACAGTGATTATTGGATAAAGGCTGCAATTGTGTACTTCTTTTTGCCTTGGAAAAGGGTCTGATTGTTAAAACATTCTCTGAAGAAGCTGGTTCAGGCCCTTTCTACTATGCTAGACTTCATCCCTGATGATTAGCAGCCTCTTTCCTTTGAAGATTTAGTGCAAGAAAGCTATACTTGTGTGACCTTTCACTTCTGAACTCAAACCAAATTCTTGTTTAGTACAATAGAAGCAACACACATGCTGACTTGAGAGAAGGAAAAGAATGTTCTAAAGCTAAAAGAAAGTAGATGTAATTTCTCATATCCTTATTCACTATTGATACATTCATCTGCCCCTTCCCGATGCAATCACTTTTGTCAAGCACTTGTCATTTTGATTTTGTACCTCTGGCAATTTTTTTTTTTTACTTTATAATATTTTGTTAGAAGACACGATGGGCTAGTGGTTAAGACATCGGGTGGAGGCTTTAGAAATCTGGTTTTCATTTCCAGTTCTAGGGCAAGTCAACAAATTTCTCTGTGCCTCCGATCTCCATTTTAAAAATTGGGTTAATATTTTACTTTTCTTCTACTCCTTGTCTTCCTTATCTATTTAGATTGCAAATATTTGGGGCAAAATCTATATGCTATCACCTGGATAGCAAACTGGGTTCACAAGTTAGGTCCCTCTGTAAGACAAATAATCACAAAATCATAGAACTTGGAAGGGACCATGAAAGGGCATTGAGGCCAGTCCCCTGCACTCATGGCAGGACCAAGTACCTTCTTAAACCATCCTTGACAGGTGTTTGTCTAACCTGCTCTTAAAAACTTCCAATGAGGGAGATTCCACAACCTGCCTAGGCAACTTATTCCAGTGGTTAATCACCCTGACAATTAAGAATTTTTTCCTAATGTCCAACCTAAACCTCCCTTGCTGTAGTTTAAGTCCATTGCTTCTTGTGCGATCATCAGCAGTTAAGGAGAACAGTTTTTCTCCCTCTTCCTCATGACAACCTCTTAGGTACTTGAAAACTATTATCATGTTCCTTCTCAGCCTCCTCTGTTCCAGACTAAACAAACCCAGCTCTTTCAATCTTCTCTCATAAGTCAAGTGTTCCTGACCTTTAATCATTTGTGTTGCTCTTCTTTGGACTTTCTCCAATTTGTCCACATCTTTCCAGAAATGAGGCACCCAGAACTGGACACAATACTTTGTTGAGGCCTAATCAGCACAGAGGAGAGTGGAAGAATTACTTCTCATCTCTTACTTACAATACTTCTCTTCATACACCCCAGAACAGTGTTTGCTTTTTTTGCAACACTGTTACACTGTTGACTCACATTTAGTTTGTGGTCCACTATGACACCCAGATCCCTTTCCTTTTCCTTTCTAGGCAGTCATTGCCCATTTTGGATATGTGCAATGGATTGTTCTTTTCTAAGTGGAGTACTTTGCACTTGTCTTTATTGAATTTCATTCTGTTTACCTCAGACTATTTCACCAGTTTGTCCAAATCATTTTGAATTGTGATTCTCTCCTCCAAAGCAATTGCAACCCCTCCCAGCTTGGTATCATCAGAAAGCTTCAGAAGTGTAGTTTCTATGCCATCATCTAAATCATTGATGAAAATATTGAACAGAATTACATCAAAACCATTCCCTTCAGTATCCTGCTTGTTATGCCCTTCCAGCATGACTGTGAACTATTGATAACTACTCTCTCAGAGTGTTTTAGCCAACCAGTTTTTCACCCATCTTGTAATAGCTCCATCCAGGCTGTACTTCCCTACTTTGTTGATGAAAAGGTGATGCGAGACCATATCAAGTTTTGATTCCCATGGCCAGTGCCTAGATTTGTTTTCATCTTAACTTTTCTCAGCCAGGCTTTTGACCACAATAAATTTATTTTTATGCATTCTATTTCTCTTATCCTGTGTAATTTTTAAATGCTCAAGAGTTCCAAAGGGGCAGCCATGTCAGTCTAGTTCAGCAAAACAAACAAGCAGTCCTGTGGCACCTGAAGACTAACAAATTTATTTATTGCATGAGCTTTCGTGGGAGAAAATTCTACTTTGTTAGATGCCTTGAAGAGATTTTCTCCCACGAAAGCTCATGCAATAAACAAATTTGTTAGTCTTTAAGTGCCATGGACTCCTAATTTGTAAATACTCCACAATTACTTGATGGAGTGTATGTTGGTATCAAGATGATCTAGTTTGTGTACCACAGAGTCAGTGAATTCCTACTGTTGATTAGTTTTCTTAACAAATGGTTAATAAAGCTCTCAAGCAGGCACGATGTATCTGAATAATTGGGTGTTGCTGTGGTGTGTATGTTGCGTTTTGTGTTTTTTCTTTTTGTTAAAGCAGAAAGAACTGCTGTGTGAGATCTGAAGACATCATTGCTTTGTAGTTTATTTTTACTTCTATGCATGTCTTTCAGGTTAAATTGGCACTCAAAATAATTGAAAATCACATTTTTACCACAGCAAGTTAAAACAAGTCTTTGAGATTAGAAATGAAAAAAAACCACCACAAAATACAAACACATAGTTAATCACCAGTATCACAGTTCTATTGCCCCCCCCCTTCCCCTGTACACCATTCCTCTTTAAAATGTTCTGCTGCTAGTAGCTACACTTCAGACATCATGGAGGCAACTAGTTTCCACAACAGTTACTAGCATGTAGTTCATAAACAGTAAATTCTATTTCATTTTCTCCTGTAGATGAACCTAAAAGAGCTATTTCTTCTGGTAGAATCATAGAATCATAGGGTTGGAAGGGACCTTATGAGGTCACCTAGTTCAAACCCCTGCCAAAAGCAGAACCAGTCCCGCTAAGTGTGAATCTAACTTAAAATGTTCTTTAAGGAATGAGGAAGTGGAATAACTGATTTTAAAATGAATAAATTACTCATTCCTTGTATGTCTATACTGTGTGGTTCCGCTTTAGAAGCGTACTAAACAATTCTGGAAAGATCCACATAATGAATCATAAGTGAGACTGGTACAGGAAGCTAAGATGAATATTTTGTTAGCGTGGTTTGGTAAATAACACACCTTCCCAGCATGAGTGGGTACAATAATTATTTTCCCCTCAAACTATCCTTCCCCCCAGAAAAGAACTTCAGGGAATGACGACGTAGCCTCAAAATTCACTGTCTGCTTCCTGCCATCATAACTGAAACAGAAACTACCATTTTGGGGTGGAGTACCTCTGGGAGGGACACAGTATAGGTAATGTATGCAGTGTTGTAGCCTTGTTAATCCCAGGATATTAGCAAAACAAGGTGGGTGAGGTAATAACTTTTATAGGACCAATTTGTGCGAGAGACAAACTTTTGAGATTACAAAGAGCTCTTCTTCAGGTCTGGGAAACTAATTCAGGCCTTGTCTTCACATATAGTGGTCCAGCTACACCAGACACTGCCAAAACATTAAATGCAAAATCTCCAGCCATATCTCCATTGCTACAATGATGAACGCCTTCTCCTATACCTCTTTCAAGATCCAAGGTTTCTACAAACGCCTATCATAATGTGGCATGCCTCATCTAGTGCATTAAATGCCCCAACAGCAACTATGTGCATGTAACCAGATAATCAGTATGTTCTTAATTGAACTCATACAGGAAAATAATAAAAGACAAGAACACCATAGTACTTACGAGTGTATGCTTTTCACAAAGTAATCACTCTATCTAAACTCTCATTCCTCATCTGCAAAGGAAACATGCCCAACACCTTCAAAAGATGAGCCTGAGAGTTTGAATGCATAACTTTGTTAGATGCTTAAAATTATGGACGGAATAAAAATACTGGCTTTAAGTCTTATTACAGAAATCTATATAACCCACTTACAACCCCCCTCTAACAACTACCCCACTAACTTAGGGGTGCTAAGAGGTCACTTCACTGTGAATATCCAAAAAGGTTGATGTGTTAGTATAGTTCAGTAAAACAAACAAATAAGGAGTCCTGTGGCACTTAAAAAGACTAACAAATTTCTCCCACAAAGCTCATGCGATAAATAAATTTGTTAGTCTTTAACTGCCACAGGACTCCTTGTTTGTTTGTTCCATTGTGAATGTTCCCTTGAAATATGTGTAAACTACTTATTCTAAACCATCAGTTCCATGTTGTATTTAATTGTGACAGTCTGGGTTAGTTTCCCAGATAACAACTCCACTGTTTGAATCCTAACAACCACTTTGTAGCTGGGGAGATCTAGACTGGATATTAAGAAAAAAAAATTAACACTAGGAGGGTGGTAAAGTACTGGAATGGGTTATCTAGGGAAGTGGTGGAATCTCTACCTTCAGAAACTTTTAAGATCTGGTTAGGCAAAACATTGGCTGAGATGATTTAGTGGGAATAGTCCTGCTTTTAGCAGTGGGTTGGACTAGCACTAGATGAGTTCATGAGGTCTCTTCCAGCCCTAATATTCTATAGGTCTATGATTTGCTGTTACAGTCTGACCAGATCCAATGCCTACACTTCCCTGTATTTATTTTCCTCCCATTCTGTAAGTTCCCCCATTTTCAAAGCAGCTGATGAAGTGGGATTCTTTCCCACGAAAGTTCATGCAATAAATAAATTTGTTAGTCTTTAAAAGTGCCACAGGACTCCTTGTTTATTTTACTGATCTTGACTAACACAGCTACCCCTCTGGAATTTCTCTAAGTTTGAAAATGATTTCTCTTACTAACAGAAGTCAGTCCAATAAAAGATATTACCTCACTCCCCTTGTCACTTACAGAACAAGTAAGACAGATGAACTAAAAGAAACAAAAGAATTAAAGCCAAATGTTTTGAAGGTAGTTACATGTATCATGCATTCATTTCATCCAATTTGGTGAAATATTTGATTGTACCTACCATCTGTTGTCAGTTACAATAATGTTAATCTGAAATGACTGAACCGACTTCCCAACATAGCCCTTTCAGTCTTCCATATTTGTCTCCTTGTAACAATTCATAAGTCCAGTGAAAATTCAATTGACTTCAGTGGAATTACTCTGTGTTTACACCAGAATTTGGCAAATGAAGTAAAAGTCTGGGTCATTAGCAGTAACTGCCTTCACTGAACTAGATTATCATGGGACTAATCCCATGAAGACAATAGGTCTGTTCAGCATAGCTATGTTATGTGATGTTGCTTTTATTGTCCTGCTAGAATGCATTATCTAGAAACTATTCATAAAAAACAATTGATTGAAACACTTTCCAGCTGAATTTATATAATTATCACAAATTAGTTTAACAAATTATAAGTAATTTATGTAAATTGACACTGCTGCTCTCTGACCAAAAAAAGTTTTTATTTACTTCAGATTTTCTAAAATTGTTATGAAAATATCTACTTTTCTTCAGATTTTCACATTCCCTATTATGTTTCTTTTTATATCCATAGTGCCTTGAAGGCTAATCTGCTGCAATGCCTTTCTTTCTAAAGATTACAGTTGGCTGCAGACCCTCTGTACTTCAGAACAGGCAATACTTTTGCACAGCTAATCAAAGCAGGGTGGGTGGGCAGGGAATCTCATGACATTGGTCCTAGGGTGAGGATTTGTAGGAAGAGCATGAACTCCCTCTTTTAAACTTCGTTGGTACATATCATAGAGACAAATGAAGAGCAGTTATTGTCCCACAACAACTGTACTGTGTGTTAAAGCCTTTATCAACCCCACAATCTTTGTATTAATGAAGTGGGATAAAGAATTTGCCCCGTGAAAAGTGACACAAGTCCTACGCCTTTTCCTACAACATTAATAAATTCCTTACTTAATTTTCTTTTATTACACAGTCCCTATTATTAGATGCCAAGAAATTTACAAGATTTGGCTGTGGTTTTCTGTCTTGGCAGTCCCATCCAATGCTCAGTTAGATATGTTTTGGGTTTACATCATGGATCTGTTTTCCACATGAATCACTGGGTCTTTTCATCATTGCATGTTAAAGCACTACCAGAAAACTGGAGCAGGAACTGTAAAGAGCTCTCTAGACCTGGAATTCGGGCCCCAGAGCAGTTTTGACAACAAGGTGAAGTAAAAAAAATAAATAATACGTGTTCTTTTCTTCCCTTTTAGCATAACTAAAGTTAGACCATGGGGATGGAGATTTTATTTGGTAAGGGATTTTTTCTATCTTGCCATTCTCAAACAACACCTTTAATACTAAGAAATCTGATTGTTGAACCTTTAAGTCAGAAAGTATGATGTTCTGTTATTGTAAAAGAGATTTAAAAGCCATTAAAAGATTTGAGGAAATGGCTTATTTAGGGAATCACTTATGTCTAGTGATACGACAAACTGTAAACATTTAGGTTTGGTTTAGATAAGCACTGCCTGTTTCAAACACTTATCCAAAGTAAGGATTGAATAAATCCTTGTTTCAGATTGAATTAATAGTTGAATACAACTTTGTAGTTTGATTCGTACTTGTTCTAGTTTGTGACAGAAGCCTAAGTCATTGGTCACTGACTTTGCTGCAGCATGGGAAAGGCTGAAGTTTAATTGAAGCCAGTCATCCTTACTATCAGTGGAGTTTACTGCTTAATGAATGGTTAAAGAGGTACCCTGTGATACATGAGTGCTTCACCAGGATTGTGATGGGGTATACAGCTCCCTCACTAATACTACAGGAGTGATGGAGCAGTACTGGACCAAGAAGGCCTCACCCCTAGGCAGATGCACAGCACGCTCCAGATAGAGGCCTGGCTTACAAAGGGATTCTGGCAATGAAGAAGGGAAAGTATGAAGGACAGGCCCTCTACAGGAAGTCAGTGTGGCTATGTCTACACTAGCAAATTAGTTTGAACTAAGCAAGCCTAGTCCGAACTAATTTGAACCCTGCTTACATGATGTTTTGCCAACTTCAAATTAATTTTTTTTTTTTAGTTTGAATGATTAGTTCAAACTAACTGCTTAGTTTGAGCTAATTTGCATTTTTAGTTCGAAGTAGCCCAATGAAGATATGCTAGTTTGAACTAAAAATTAGTTCAAACTAAAAAAAGTGCTTAGTTTGAACTAACTGTTGAACTACTTAGTTTGGACTAACCAAGTCCGAACTAAGATTTTAGGTGTAGTTATAGCCTTAGTATCTTCTGTAAAAGAGAATTCTACAGGGAAAGGGCCTTCCTTTTTTTCAGGTAGGGCCAAGCACCTGATCCCATTTTTCCTTCCCTTCCCCTGAAAAAGTAGAATCATTGGGTACTGAGGAAGGAGTTGGGAACCCTCAAATTACCATCTTGATCATTGAGACTGCTTGAGTAACTCTTTGCTGTGAGGGAAGCAGTGCTCTGGCCATGCCTCAGACTGAGGAGAGCACAGGGAGGGAAGCAGTAAGTGGCCTAGGAGAAGGTAGCTTGGGGTAACAAGGAGACAGGGGTTAAAGTATAAAGTGGGTGGGCTCTGGAACCCTCCTAAGTGGGCGGGCCCCCCTTCCCACATGAACGCACCCACTTCCTGCACAGGTGGCCCCCCCACCCCAGCTACTGCCCCCAAATGCCAGTCCCCACCCACCTACCCTGCACCTCAGCTCCTGCCCCCCCGAACACCAGCCCCCCATCCCAACTTCTGTCCATAAATGCCAGCCTCCCAACCTGCCTACCCTGCACCCCAGCTCCTGCTCCCACCTGCCAGCCCCACATGCACTTACCCCACACCCCAGCTCCTTCCACCACCCCAGTTCCTGCCTCTGGCCACTGGTCCCCCAACCTCCCGCTGTGCCATGCCCTCTTCCCCTGCTGCCCTGGGATGCCCCCCTCCCCCATGCCCTTTCCCCACCGGGCCAGCTCACCTGCCCCTGAACCCCCCCAGAACAGAACCCCCTTACTTGCCACAGGGCAGAGCAGCTGTGGCCCTGGCCCCGGCCTGTCTTGAGGCTGTGGACCTGAACTGGCATTCAATGAGCATGGTCAGAGGCCTGCTATTTTTAAATTGTGGGGCCCCAGAACACATCATTTCAGCTCCATTTTCTATTTTTAGGGGCCCTGGAATGCTGAGCCCCTAAAAATAGTGGGCCCCAGAACGGAGTTTTATTGTGTTCCATCTTACTTTAGCCCTCCAAGTAGAGGGGCTGGGGCACTCCTCATGCCTTTCCCTTGGCCCTGGGCCAGGACCCAGTGGAGATGGAGAACCTGGGTCCCCCTACCATTCTCTCCCTCCTTGTTTGAACAGAGAACTGGTATGGGAACATATTGTAATTTGACTGCCAAATCCTCAGTTTGCTTGACAATGCTTCCCCAGGTCATTGAGGACTTTGAACTGTGGTATGCCTTCTAGCTGAGCTGTGGCATACCCATGGCCTGAAATTAACCCAGCTACCAGAATCTTAATCCTCTGGATCAGGGTGACTTGGCTCTGAGTGCAATGGGTGAGATGCTGCACTGGCTGGTGGACCCTGTCAGTGGAGATATGTCATCAAAAATGTAGAGTAGCTAGACAGAACAGTAAGATGTGTCTCTGGGCTTTTGCACACAAATGATTTGCCTAACCAAATGGTGATTAAGTCCAAAAAGGCAGGAAAGAGGTCCTGATGGGCTCAATTATTCTTGAACGGTTTACCTGGAACCTCCCTGAAACTACGAGAGTTTAGGTCAGAAGACATCTGCTGGAATTGTTGGAGACTGCTGTAAAACTAATGGAGCTATATGTGGAAGTGAACTTTCCCTTTAAAGAGCTCCATTCTCCCACAAATATGAGTGGGTAAAGAAACGAGAGGAACCTCACTCATCAAAGTCAAGTTAGGGGATGGAAGAAGTGAACAAGCACCTAACACCTGTTCAGTTGTTTGTTAACAATGTGGTGGCAAAGAACATATAACAAAAGACTGCCCATACATTGACTGTGGGTTAGTAGCATTCTGTGACTGGACAGGATAAAAAGGTGGGCCTGGGATAAAGTAGGCTGGAGAACCAGAAGACATGGGGTAGATTCAGCAGACACATCTTCCCTTGTACAGAGCACCTTTGTTGGATAACAGTAGCCAAACTGTGGCTTGGGAGCCACATGTGGCTCTTGAATGAAAAGTGTGGCTTCTGGAAGAACATCAGCAAATCAATTTAGGAAAGCAGCCCCAGCCTAGGCGTTCAGGAAGGGGTTGGGATGGTGGGGAAAAGCACGGCATTGTTGGGGATGGTGGGGAGAAGTGCGGCATGGTCAGGATTTTAATAAACTCACCACTAGCCTGCAGTCTTCTACATCGAGCAGCAGCTAAGTTTTTACTACATAGGCCTAATTTTCATGGTATTCTTAAGTAATTATTAGAATCTGACATCAGTAGGATAAATATTTGTCCTCTTTTTACAATAAAATTAAAGTGTGCAATGAATTTTAAAAATTAGTAATTTTGGAGTAGGTAAAAGTATATGGCTATATGCCTCACTGTGGCTCTTGAAGGTTTAATAATCAACTTGTGTGGCTCTTGAGTTCCATAAGTTTGGCTACCTCTGCAGTAGCAACAGAAAGCAGTGACAATAGCGATCCACTGTTTACTTAGCTTGTAGCAATTGCTCCACTGGAAAACAAGCAAGGAGCCCTGTGACACTTTTAAAGACTAACATTTATTTATTGCATGCATTTTCCTGAGTGTAAATCTGAAGGGACTCCATTGAAATCAGTGAATGCTTCAAAGCATCTGACGAAGTGGGATTTTCTCCCATGAAAGCTCATGCAATAAATAAATTTGTTAGTTTTTAAAAGTGTCGCAGGACTCCTTGTTTGATTTGCTGAACTAGACTAACATGACTATACTTTTGGAACTCCACTGAAAGTGGAAGGAAAGTTTAAGCATCAGAGAATGAGTGTAGTAAAGTTGTGCCATTTGCAGTGATGACAAGAATTGACAGTACTCCATTTCCCTTATGTAAAAATTATAGAGAAAGAAATCCCAATCATGGGGTCTGCTAAAAAAATCTTGAGGGCAGATCCTCCAGGTAATCTTCCAGGTGTATTGTTTAAAAATCCTAGACATATTGCAGTAAGCTCAAAGTCAACATCCAGAGGACTTGGGGAGGGAGGGAAAGAAGGAGAGAGGGCAATGTTCCCTCTAAGGTTTGGCGGCTTGTGTGCAAAATTTTCAACCCGTGTGCAAATAAAATTTGTGTGCAAACTCATGCAGCAAAAATTACTGAAAAATCTAGACCAATGAAAAATTAATATAAACTATTTAAAGTTGTTTTTTATTACTAAAATCACCCAATTTATTTAAAATTTACCCAAATTGCTATACAATCAAAAGAAACTAATCCATGGCTTTCAAACAACCCAAGACCAAAGTTATATTCAATCCGGATCCTAGGTGTCACAATTCTGCCTAATACCCTCATCTCCTGTGTTCTACATGCAGATTTACAGTTCACATGGAAGCCAGCTAATTATCACTGACAGCATTTAAGATACACAAGGAGTCGTGTGGCACTTAAAGCCTAAGATTTATTTTTCGCATGAACTTTTGTGGGAGACTCCTTGTTTTATTTTGTTTTCCTGGAATGGATTAACATGGCTACCCCTTTGGAAATTGGCAGCATTTAAGATGTCTTGATGGTCCCGGAGGGGTAAATTCTATTGAAATTTTAAAAATCAGAAAACGATTCCAGGCATCTCTTTTCAAGAAAATGCTGCTACAAGAAGGATGCTATAAACACAGCTGAAATCAAAACAATGGGCTTCTAGCTGCTTTAAGATAAGGCTACAGTATTTCTTAAAAGCCTATTTTCAGTCCCTTGTATCTTTACCTGCCCCATCATTTTGGGGCTATATTTCAACTTAAGAGAAATTCTCTACCAAAATACCACATCACTTCAATGCATTATGGTTTCTTCTGATGGACAGATTAGGGTGCATAGTGAAGAGAATAATCTCATGGCTCCTTTGCTTCCCAGCCTTTTGGCTGTTACTATATTTAAAACAAGTACTTATTTGATATCTCCATTACATCTCTAAGAGTTCTGTGAATTGTTCTTCAAAGCATCTGATGAAATGGGGTTTTCTCCCATGAAAGCTCATGCAATCAATATATTTGTTAGTCTTTAAGTACCACAAGACTCCTTGTTTGTTTTGTAATGAATTGTTGTAATTTACAGGATTCTGGAGAAAACATGTTCCAGGTTCTTTGAAAGCACAGGGTTAGCATCTCAAACACTCTCACTGTTCAGTTACTCCACTTAAGTAACATCCACACTAGCTTTCAGGAAATATACAACTGATTTTTAGATTTTTCACCTCCACAGCTTTATGTAGTTACAGAAGGGACATTTTGGCACCATGCACTCCCTGTTTCCCACTTGAGGAGTTTCAAACTTCAGGATATGAATGGCACTTACTCTTTGCCATACCTCTTGTTTAAAAAGCTGAAGAATTGCCTCAATTCCGACTCCCTAAGCTCCCTGCCCCCATTCCAGCCCTCCTAAACCCCACCTCCCAGCTCCCCATCTTCATGCCACCTCTTTCAGCCCCCCCAAGCCCTCCCCAGCCCACCATCCTGACCCCTTCTCCCCTCTCCCCACACACCCTCCCTGCCCCCACGCTTTCCGTGCCAGCTGCCTGACCATCCCAACCACCTCCCAGCCCTCTTCACTGGCCAAAGAGCCGGGCAGGGGGCAGGAGGCCACGGTGCTGCCCGGCAAGGACGAGCCCAGGCTGGAGGCTGGGGCTGGCCACACGAATGGCCAGGCCCCAGCTGGAAGAGGCGGAGCCTCCACAGGATCTGGGGAAGGGAAGGGAGAGGAGGGAGGAGTGGCAGGGCTGACCCAAGCCTACAGACCCTCCCTTCCTCCGGCCGAGGGGCTGGGCTGAGGCTCGTGCCTGGACAGATCACTCCGGTGCATCTCCTCTCGGCCACGCTGCCCCCCTGAACTGCCCCATGCGCGGGGGCAGGAAAATCCTGCGCAGCAGGATTTTTTTAAGCGCACGGCCATGCTGCCGCGCGCCTTAGAGGGAACAGTGAGGGAGGGTAGTCGTTCTTGAGTGGTGAGGTAATAGATCTGAGAGTGAAAGATCAGAGACACCTGGCAGAGAAGGAGGGCAGAGGCTTGGCTGACTCCCCAGAGGAACAAGTCATTAGCAAGGCCCTGGATGAAAGGCATCCTGAGGATGGAGAGGAGTGTTCTGATAGTGAGGTCCTAGAGGGTGACTTACCCAGATAGTTCTAGAACTGTGCCAAGGTAAGTCAGAGGAAGAAGAGAGATCCCAATATTAAGACTCTGAAGGGAGAACTTACCCAAATAGATAGAAGCCAGGGGCAAAAGAAACTAGAGCCAAGGTCCGTGGGGAGTGACTGGTGAGATGACCAAAGCACCAACATGGAACCATGATGTAAACCTCCACCGTCTGAATGTACTTTTTGTGGGGGGAAGAGAGGAAACTTCATGGAATATTAGTCTGAAAAGGGCACAGGGAGCTCTAATAGATCTCCTATCCAATAAAGATGACGGGGCTCGAACTGGATAAGAAGACTTCCCTGGGAGACCATAAAAGATCTCAGTGGAAATTAGGTCGAGGATGTATGTGATAAAAAAATAAAAAAAAATAAAGAGTCCTGTGGCACTTAAAGACTAACAGATTTATTTTTCACATGAGCTTTCGTGGGAGAAGATCCCACTTCATCAGATGCTTTGAAGATGGGGGAACTTACAGAATAGAATGAAAATAAATGCAAGGGAGTGTAAAGCATGGGATCAGGTCATGCAGTAACAGCAAATCAGAGCAATTGTTAAGATTCAAACCCTGGGAAGGCTGAAGTCAAATTACCTTTGGAATGGGAAAAGAAGCCATAGCCTCGATTTAATCCTGCTTTCACACAATCTAATTTGCGTATTAATTCCAATTCGGCTGTTTCTCTTTGAAGTTTTGATGCACCACTGACGTCCCTGAGTACGGTCATTAACAACTCATTTATGGAGTGTTTAGAAAGACTGAAGTGCTCAGCAAGTGGTTTTTCTATTTTGTGATTTCTGATGTCAGTTTTGTGTCCATTTATTCTTTTGCACAGGGATCGTCCTGTTTGGCCAATGTATAAGGGGGTTGGAGGCCCCAACATAAAAGCTCATGTGAAAAATAAATCTGTTAGTTTTTAAGTGCTCCAGGACTCTTTTTTTTTTTCTGGATTAGACTAACACAGCTACCCCTTTGGAACTTGGAGGTATGTAACAGTCTGTAGTAGCAGTGCAGAAAAGGCTGCAGGCTTACTTGGAGCCTGTTTCTAGAGAAGATTGCTGCTTGCTGGGTACCTGAAGAAGCACCCTTTAACACACTCTTATCTGAAAAATTAGATATTAAAGTCAATGGCCATTTCTATGTGATTGAGATCCTCTATCTGCTTATGCCAACTGCCTCATCTACCCTTACTGCCCTACCAGCCAAAACACATCTCTACTCACTCCCCCACACTGAAGTTCCTTCCTATTATTGATCTAATTTTATCTATGTATTTCCAACATGTTCAGCGCACCATGAGTTGCATGTATCCAGACTGATCATTCATGTCTGATGGATACTATGGCCCAAAAAGATGATTTTTGGCACATCCTTTGGCACCTCTTTCTACTTTCACAGATTCAATGTCATCCATTAACTAGTGTGCTTGGATCAAATATACCAGCTACACCTGTACCTCCCCTGAGTTAGAATATTTCTAAATGGAAATTTGAATATATTTTCTTATAGGCTTGATGTAGAGAAATATTGAGCCATTGATGAAAGTGACATGGTCTTATTTTTGGTTCTGGGAAGTGGACAAATGCAAGGCTGTCTATAGCTAAAGGGCCTCCCACAGTCTAGGAAGAGCAGTGTTTGGACCCAGGACTCAACTGAATTTGGGAGATAACTAATGGGTCCACGAGTCAAACAGAAGGAATAAAAGGAGAAAATCCTGAGCAGAAAATCCCAGACAATGCCCAGTGTTCCTTGAAGATGTCTAGGGAGCCAGTGGATGCAGCCCAGAGGAATTGTGTCTGTATGAATAAGCGGATAGAAGAATGGAAATAGGCCCCATGGTTGCAGAGCACTCCCTCAGCCAACCTCCTTTTCCTGAACTTGTAGATGGCCACATTAGCCAGAGCTAGGAGGAGACTCACAAGAAGTTTCTGTGACTTGTGGGGCCATGGATGGGGTGCACACGAAGGAACAGGTGTGGGGAAAAGTGCAGCTAGAACCTCAACAACAAGTTCTGGAAGAGCCAGAATAGGGGCTACAACCTGACACACTTGAGGCAAATATGTGCCAGAGTTTCCCTCATGCCACAGAATGGGCAGGTTTAAGGGAGAGTGGCTAGCACCTCTGCTTAACAGGCAGAAGGTCCTGGGTTCAATTCCCAGGGGGTTGGACTCGATGATCTCACGAGGTCCCTTCCAGCCCTATGATTTGATTTGATTTGAACACACTAGGTACATGCCTGTGCTCACAGCTCTACGAAGCACCTGTCAACTCACATTCCTGGTGGACCATTGGGGCAAGTGGGAATAGAAGCTGGGTCACTGGGGGTTCCTCACTCTCCAAGGGCAGGAGTGTGAAACCTGACCTCTGCTCTGGGCCAGCCCTCCCACCCCAGGACGGTAAACAGCTGGCCCAGGGGAGGAGCAGGCCAGTCCAGAGGCTGGGCTGTGCTCCTCCACCTTCCTGCCTGGCTGGCTTTTCTGCTCTGGGGTCAGGGAGGGCTGGCCCAGAGGCAGGGCAGGGGAGTGGAGCCTAGCCCCTGGGCTGGCTTGCTCTGCTCCCAGGCTGTCCTGTCCTGCCCCCGGAGGCAGAGTGGCTGGCTCAGGGGAGGGGCAGGAGCCTGGGGCCTCACCTTTGGGCTGGGGGAATGGGGGACCTGCACAGGCCTAGTGGTCCCAGGCCCAGTACCCACTAGGGATGCCCTGGGTAGTGGCAGGTGTGGAGCATGATTGTATATAGATGGTCCCTTGGCACAGTACGGAAATGGATCAGTTGCAAGTCCCACAGGCACTCTCCATGTGTGGAAAGGGGGCAGCCGGGGAAGCTCACCAGCGCCAAGGCCTGATGAAAAGATCTGAAGGGCTAGGTCTGAGGGGTCAAGTGGGGAATACCTTCTCACAGGACCCAGTTGAGACAAATGAGCAGCACGAGGCAAGGGCCACCTTCACTTCCTGGAGTATACACAGGGGAATTTGAAGGATGGAGAGCCCCATCCACCAAGATAGAATCTGGGAATCCATCCTGTCCCTCCAGTCATAGTCCAGGAAGTCTCTAGTCCTGACCATTCCTGTCAGGATCAACCTCCCTCATGCCAAAGCAGTCTCTGCCACCTGCATATGAAGTTGGAAGTTGTGTAGAAGGAATTCTGCAAGATGGCCCTTCCCTTCAGCAGCCACGACAGACCTGGAGGACAAAAAGATTATCCAGGTCTGGAGGAGGTCCTGATGAATGTGATGGTGCTGGACAGTGTGCTTACCCTGCCCTCTGTCAAACCAATTAAGCAAGGTAAATTGAGGTGGCTAGAGACACCTGTACCTGATTTGTGAATGGGAAGCAGCCATCAGCCTGATTAGCCAGGAGCTGCATACAGGCCCAGATGAAAAAAATAAGGGAGAAGCCAGAGGGTAGAAGATGAGCAGAGGCAAAAGTTGAGAAATTCCTGAGGCAGCTAGCCCAAATTGTGCACAGTAAGAAGGTGGTGGGGCTGCATGCTGTAAATAAACTGGGCTGGTGCTTGCTGAACTGGAGGGTTTCTGTGTGGTTTGTTAGCCAGGAAGAGGCATGGGCAGAGAAGTCTGCTACAATAATCAAAACCTCAGCTCAAAAAACCGTGCTGAAATATGATCACTGGCTATTCAAATCTTGTGTCCAGATCCTTGTACTGTCCGAATAATCAATAAATCCTCTTTCATACACAGACCCTAGCCAGGCTATGTGCTGTACAAATTAGTGTTCCATTTATGGTTTTGAGCTGTTAGTATCCTAGAAGCTCAAATTCACATAGCTGTGGATATCTCATAATGATAGGTTTTTAGTGGCTAGGAGTACAACAAAATAATTTTTCTCTCAATTCCTATGTCTCTCTTAATCATCCCTTAATCATTAACATGAAATACACAGAACTTCCCATAGCTTATGGACCCTTACAAAAAATGTCTTCTCTATACTTCTGTAATGGCCAAGAAATTTAAAATTTCAGCAGTGAAAGTGTCACTCCCCATCTTAAATAGTAGATTGGATTGTGCCCTCAATAAATCAAGGTTTTGGTTGCTCTCAATTCTGACCACTGTTCATGAAAGTTAAGGGTAGGATCAGTCCCAGAATAGTTTGGTCTGGGAACTCTGAAGAGATAACCTAGGGTTGTGAATGCTATATTTTAAAATAAGGAACTGTTTTCTTAACAGCCCAACCTCATGCCTCCTCCTGATATTATCACTGTTGATTGATTGATTGATTGATTGATAAACAAGATCCACCTACTTTTTCCAGGGTATTTCTTGCTGCTTTCTTACAGCACTCAGCAACTCCCGATCTTCTTGTATACACATGAAAAGTTAAGGGACTGTTGCAACCCTACAAAGAGCTTCAGGGCCAGATTCTAATTTGTTACATTAGTATAAATCTAGACTATTTTGACTTCAATTTTACAACAGCATAACTGAGATCAAAATCTGTCCCACAAACTATAAATATTGAATGCATATGGTCTTTATATTTGGTCTTCTAGGATATGGAAGCTGCAAGAAATCATCGAATATTAGGCTGGAAGGGACTCAGGAAGCCATCCAGTCCAATCCTCTGCTCAAAGTGGGATCATCCCCAACTAACTGTATGTACTATATCATAGTCCACCAAGATTGTAAGATCTTTGGTGCAGAGACTGTCTCTTTTTTGTTCTGTATTTTCATAAGAGCCTAGTTCAGTAAGTGCTGATAGATGATGGGGGTTCCTATGTACTACAGTGATACTAATAGACAGTATTTTGCTCACACTACACATTTTATGAACTCATCTTAGAAAACAAAGGACATCCTTAGGAATGAGATGAAAGCCTTCAGTGTTTCATTTGCACCATTAGCAATTTTTGTGTTTGCTTATACTTGGATGTATTTAAATTACAGGGTGGTATTTGAAAACATACAAAACATACTTAAAATGTACAAAATCAATAGTCTTATGTAAAGAAAAGGTATGCTTTTCAATATTTTCTTATCATGATAAACATTTTAGTAAAATATACAAATACTTCTTAAACAGTTATCCTAAGCCTGTAAATGCTTACTGCCAAATATAGCACTTATTGCAATAGTGCTTATTGCCAAAGTGAGTTTATGAAGTTACTGGAAGTGCAATGAACTATTCACGATAGCAAATGTTTGCATGATCAGGCTGGGTATTTGTTGTTTTAAGGTGATAGCACAGCTTGGAGTGGAACCAGAGAAGTTTATTACAAAGATCAAATTTCAGAGACATCACTTCAAAACAAGTAAGGCATAAAGACATGACTAAAGTTGGACATTCAACCTTTGATCCACTCTGCAGGTGAAAGAAAGGCTGTTGTGGTTTGGTATAAGTACATTACTAAATACTGGGATCAAATGGCAAGATTTTGAATGTACTTAATTTTATTCAGTCAACACTGAGAGAAAATGCAAAGACAAAATCTAGTTTGCTGACCCATAGAACCTAAAGCCTGTTTTTTTTTAAGCAACCCCTAATTTTGAGGGTGCTTATGCTAAGGTTTGAGTCTTCATTGTCTTGCATGTAGCATAGTTATTTTCACCTATGCAAAGAGGGTGTGAATTTTTATCAGACGAAAGAGTGATAGTGTTTTATACATTCTTTGAAGAGATATAAATAAAAGGTGCATGGCAGTGCAAATTGGATACCATAGCTAATTGATTATCCCCACAAATCAGTTAGATCTCTGAATCCTATTTACATTCATAATTAATTGCATCTTTGAAACTGGGGACTGCTTTGGAGCCCTTTCTAAGATGTTCCAAAGGGCAGCCATGTTAGTCTAGTCCAACAAAAGAAGCAATGAATCCTGTGGCCCTTAAAGACTTACAAATTTATTTATTAACATATTTATAAATTTGTTAGTCTTTAAGGGCCACAGGATTCCCTGCTTCTTTTGCCTTTTAAGATGGTGGTTGTAAATATAAGAATCTATACGACAAGATATTCTATATGTATCACAGACATTTTTGAGATCCAGAATGCCAGTTTTTAAACAAACCTGTTTCAACCTTCAAAAACAGAAGGAAAAATTATATTTTTAAAAGCACTCTTCTAACAAAAAACAGATTTATTTTTTTTTAATTGGAGAGAAGAATGATTAGCTGAAATCTAATTGGGCTTTTTTGTTCCTCAAAGGTTCCTTCTTAGATGTGTTTTGCATTGCACTGCGCTCCATTAAATAACACCATCATCAAAAGATAAACAACTGGTGTACTAAAGAAAGGAGTTGTTTTAACGGAGTAATTAAATGAAATTTAGGACATTGTGGTAAAGAGCCAACATCTTGTACAGTTACCATTCATACACCGATGATAAAGAGAGTACAGTGTACTTCAAGAATAATCGGAAAAAGCCCCATGAAAATAACCAATGGATTTCCATAAGTCCAAAAATTCCTAACAAATGCAGATCTGCAACTTCTAACAGTCCTGGTTATTTGCAAATGGACTGTCAGAGAATGAGTCATGAGGTCCTATAGAAAAAGCATACTAAATATATGTTTCTATACCCCTGTGGAAATCCCTTAAGTGGAATTTCACGCAAAGTAGGATGTGTGAATATATGATTTACATATTGAAGGAAGCAGCCACTGTTCATGATTCATAATCACTTTGCATATGTGTGGAAGCTAATGCATTTGTGGCAAAGAGAATGCAAAACAGTAAAAAAGATTCATGAATTGACATGGGCTTCTAAGTATTATAGTAAAATGAGCACTGGCTTGCTGATATTTTACTGAAGAAATTCAATGTTTGACCCGGAAGAGTTTATATATAAACTTTTGAGGTGAAATATCATTAACCCATTTAAAATGTTTAAAATACAAAAAATTTCCTCTTGAAAAGTACTTTCAGTAAAATCCTTGTTCATCTTGATAAGATTTACTGTGACTAGAAGTTTACACTATAAAAAGAACATTTGAGCATTCCTAAGAGCTGTGACAATCACAGATAATCTCTGTCTAATTAAACATAGATAACTTGATTGTAAAAGTCAGGAAACAGACAGTAAAATGATACAATTGACTGCTAATTCACATACATTTTAATAGACAGGTTAGCTGCAGTGTCTCTAAACCTGTTATCCAAGGACCTAAACTTGAACAATTTCAGGAAATTGAAGGTCTGTTGTTTCATTATCAGATTTACCACCAACTTAAATTAAACAGACTTTAAGATACGCAGCCAAAAACCCATAGATTCATTTTGTTAGAAAATATTTCATGATGGACACTTCCTATGTAGGTCATTAATCCTCTTTCATTTCTTTGAATCTCAGAGCAAAGCCATTCAACAATGTTTGGAGATGAATGTGAAATATACTGAGGGCAAACCCTGCATTTCTTTAGTGGAAGTAGGAGTTATATAGGCATTTAGATAGAATGGGACCCTAAATTAAAACAAACAGAGTCTATCCCATGTCATTTCCGTGATTTATTCAGACCCTATTATTGTTTCATGTTGTCCCGTAGAAAGGTTAATGGCACAGCCAGCCAAATGGAAAATTTAAATTGAATGCTACCAAGATATATGACATTAATAGCATACTGATCAAACTAAAATGCTTTCCAATTTGATCCTATATTCTATTACTTTAGTATATGAAATTCCTTTGTTTCTGTTTAGTGCTGCAAATATTTTAGCAATATTGTATGTACTGAGCTAACACTGGCTAGGCAGCAGTCCTGCAGAAAAGGACCTGGGGGTTGCAGTGGACAAGAAGCTGGATATGAGTCAACAATGTGCCTTTATTGCCAAGAAAGCTAATGGCATATTAGGCTGCATTAGTAAGGGATCAGATCAAAGGAAGTGATTATTCCCTTCTATTCAGTACTGGTGAGGCCTCATTTGGAGTGCTGAATCCAGTTTTGATGCAGAAAGAATGTGAACAAATTGCAGAGTCCAGCTGAGAGTAGTGGAAATGAGGAGGGGCTGGAGCTTGCAGGGCCAGATCAGTGTAGAGGTTTTAGGGGCTGCAACCCTAGTTACTGGACTAAAAAGGGCCCTGTGCCCCTGTGACCCTGCAAATATCTGTCCTTGTTTAGGCCTGGCAGGCACTCAGGGTTAGGGGACAGGGACCAGAGGCCATGGGCTATGGTGCTTCCTTCACCCCTCTCCCTAGCTGACTGGTGTGCACCAGGGGGTGTGGCAGGCTGCTGAACTGAAGCTGTTCTGCAGGGGTGGGGACAGTGGGGCCTGATGTAGTCTCCAGCGTGGCTCAGGCTGGGCTGGCTGGTCACTTGAGGTTCCCAGCACAGTGGCCTGCCAGTGCTCCTGGCCCTAGTGTGCTGCCTTTGGAGGCCACACTATGACCCAGCTGGTCCTACCCCTGGAGCATCCCAGGCCTGCTGGGGCAATGCAGCCATCCTAAGTGGGGTGAGAGTGTCATGGATTGCAGCCTCTGGCCCCACAGCCATGGCCTCCCCTTCCCCCAATGCCAGCTGCCCCACCTATAAGTCCTGAGTGCCAGCCCAGCTGACTTCTGTGGGAGCAGGCCCAAATGGGTGGAAGCAAGTTACTGTACTGTTATGCTTGTTTTTTCAGTCAGTAATGTTAAGTACTGGAGTTATATAAATCTTATTTTTGTTACTGGTCTGGTTAAACTGAAATCTTTTATTCAGATATTCTGTTGTGATGCCTCAAGATCCTGTTTGCCAGGCTGGGCTCACAGCTAGACTGCATCATCTACGCCACACACTCTCTTCTTCCTGGCTTTCCCACATCATGGAAGATGTAGTTTAGAGAACGCAATTTACGGAAGAGAATGGGGGATTGAGATACTAGAACTACAATTACCATGATGCACCACAATGGCATTTCTGCATTTCAATTTTCCATTTTGGTCTGAAAATAAAACACTTTCAGTTTTTGGTATTAATCATTTGGATGAAAAGTTGGTATTTCCCTTGGAAAGTGGACACTTCTTGTGAATAAATTTGTTCTGTTGAAAACCCAATTTTCTGTTGAAAATCAGTTTTGGCTAAAATTTTCAAATAGCCCAACTATGCCCCTACTGAAACCCACATAGGTAACACTTGAACAATTCATAGGTCTTTGCTAGCTCATTGCAGAGGTTCAAATCTCAACCCAAGAGAGCATAGACTCCTCTACTCATTCACTTGATCTCTCATTATCTTTGTTGCACTTACATCCTTTCTCTCATTCACAAATGGTCCCATTAATCATTGTGCCTCCTCTGAATATGATGGACAAATGGGGGATGCAAACCAACATATGCAGGGCCACATCATCCCTCCCTCTTGGCCCCCCTTCTGTCAAAAGTAGGTCATCTGTGCATCGTAAGAGTAAAATCCTGGCCCCAGTGAAGACAATGACTAAACTCTCATTGGCATAAATGGAGCCTGGATTTCACCATTTGTTCTCCCTTATGGGAACATTATGTAATGAAGATTAATTTGGGACCTCTGAAGCTAGGATTTGGTGCAAAAAATTAAAGATAGATAATAGTAGGGGAGAAAACCTCATGCTCTTTAATTGACCTGGAAGCTTATAGAGGTAGCCTATTCTGATTTCAAGAAATAACATGTACATCATGGCTAACAACTTTTATTAATAACTAAACAAGCAATTCACAGACAGAAAACATGGAATCTAATGAACTTCTAATACTGGAAAAGAACAATCTGAAACAGCACAAGCCTAGAAACAAATGTTATTAGACATAGTCATATTAAGATAACTCGTCAGACTGCCTAAATATGAATATAAATATGTATAATACTCATCCATAGAACAATAAAAATGTAATTGATCTTTTTTTGTTGAATTAAAAGAGCACAAACAACAGCTTACACTACTAAACAGATAGAAATGTCCATTTACAGTCACTGGAATTAGTCATACTTGTGTTTAAAGACAGCAGGGAACTGTTGCATGAGTTCTTATCTCCAATGCTATTTTTAGCTAGTTCTGAATTCATTTCATTTTCATGGACATACTTGCAGTACTTCTGACACCTCCATGCTGTTGATAGGTTGAAAACAGAAAAGCTTTACTTCAGTACCACTTCTATGGTATTAATTCTTTGTGAAATATCACCTGATTATAAAACTAAATGTCTGGAGTCTGGTATCCTTGCTAATGCTGAATGGTCCATTACTCCATGAGTTATTGTGTTGTACTGATTCTGAACTCAGCAAGCATACCCATGAAGTAAAGAACTACTGAATGTGAGCGAGTGTAGCAAAATGTGGTCTGAAGGGCACAGTGGACCTATGCAGAATGGATGAAAAATTTTCATTACATTTCATGCAAACATTTTTTGCCATTTCATGTTAGGTAATCTTGTCTCATGAATTTCTCTTTTCCTTAAAACTTTGGCAAAATAACGATAGAAAAAAAAAACCACTTTCCTGCATGCTTGTCATACAAAATCACCTTTATATGAAAAGGAATAGGTGTTCCTGGAAAAGTTGAGCCTAAAAGACTATTATAAGGGAAGTTTTAATAGGGAAAAATCCTAGGTGTTTTCTACTTTGCACCAAAGGCCTAGAGACATGCTTTCTTTAAAATTGCCACCCTTCTTTATTCTCTCAGTCATAGTCTTAGAATTGATTTATTTGTCCAGAAATGGATTTCTTCACCTGGATTTTCCCTTGAACATGTTCATAAGTAGTCAGAGGTAGTTAGAAACACTTGGTATCTTATTGGATCTGGCCAATGTGATAATTTATTAGAATCTCAGGTTCTCTGAAATACTTGACTACTTACGAGAATATCAAAAGAGCCAAGCAGAGTTCAGGCCTCAGAGATATACTTCTTCCAAGCTCTTGGAACATACTCCAAATACTGATTTACCAAGCCAGTACCTCCTGTTCTTTTAAATCCCTCCTCAAAGACTCACTTTTCACCCATAAACCGTAAGAAATTGCTTAGTGATTCCAATAACTGATTTATACAAAAATTCTACTGGTACTCTCATCCAGGCTTACTCATTCATCCTGTCTACTTTATGTTTGCCTTACATTAGGCTGCAAGTTATATGGGTGACGCACAGCCTATACTTTGTGCCTTGCACAGGGCTGAACATGTTATCAGCACATAACAAATATTAGCATTACTAAACAACAACAAAACAGAATAGTGATTTTGCAAAAGGAGGGAACTGAGCTTGCAAATCTGAAAGTCATTCATGCTGTGAACCTCAGACATCCCTGAAAAGAAGCAATTTGTAGGAAGCAGTAACTCCATTTTCTAGAAGTTACTACCACTAAGTCAGTGGAATGTAATAGCAGCTAGGGTCTTCTATAACTGGCGAGGAGTAAAGATATAGAAGACAATAGTGTGATGTTGGTAGAAAACAAATGGTTTCCTTAATGAAGGAGCAATATGTGTTTCCCCAGAAATATAGAATAATAATATGAGGTTCAGGAATCTACAATATCACAAAAATAATCTAGTTCTTTGGTAATAATAACACTGAAAACTTCCAAAAATACCTATAGTGGGTCAGACCAATGGTGCGTCTAGTCTAGGATCCTGTCTTCCAGCAATGGCCAATGCCAAGCACTTCAGAGAGAATGAACAGAATAGGCAATCATAGAATGATCCAATCCCTGTCATCCATTTCCAGCTTCCCCACAAGATTAGTTTATTAAAGTACAGGAGAGAAGACTCTGCTCTAGTTTATGATTTGCACTGAACATTCTGATATAACGACCAGGTTCTCTGCTGTGCCATAGGTCCAATTGTCACAGAAGAAATGTGAAAGCCAGTGTTATGCAAGCATCTGTTCTGGTTTTTGTAGAGTCAGGAGTTGCTCTTAATTCTGCCAGCTTCCAAGGACCTACATACTGGCAGGGATAGCTACAGCACAACTAGCTCCTAGCATATCTTCTGCTCTGGGAAGTAGCATGGCTCCAACCCATGTGATCAACTTTATCTTGAAATTCATGTGTGGTGTGTAAAAGAGGCTGGAGGAAGCTAAGCCTCCCCAAAAAGCCTGTCCACATAGGAAGGCAAATGCCACAGATGCCGTGCAGATCACTTACCTTTAGAGGTGTACTGGCCTGCTCCATTTGGTGCTGCCTAGAAGTGGCAGGGGTAGGGGTGCACTGGCACCTGATCTGTGGCTCTGCTTGTGCTCCACCCTTTGGCCTCGGCCTCTCTCTGACTCTTCATGAGTCAGCTCCCACCCCAAATCCACCCATGTGCCACTTGCTCCTCTCTGCAGCAGGGAGGGACAAGCAGGTAGGCCTTGGGGGAAAGACAGAGTGGAGCAAGAGGCCAGCGAGGGGGGCTGGGGGCTCAGGGGAAGAGGCAGAGAAAAGCCAGCTGCAGGTGCCTCTCTAAGAGACTGTCAGAAAAAGATTGTCAGTTAGCACTAATAGTAATGGAAGATTTTGTGATGTGGACACTTGTCCACTGGGAATTGGATAAAAACTATCAAACTCATTTCCTATGTTGCTGCTAAGTTAAAACGACTAAAGCTTTTACTCAGATCACTACCACTTTGGCAGCGTTAGCCTGTTTGAAATATCGTCTGATCGTATATAAGTAGACTAGAGTTTGAACCTTCAATCATTGATTGCTATGCATTTTCTTTATCATAACATGTTAAGTGTATTTCTGTTTTCTTTTAGTTGATTTGAGTTTTCTCAACCACATTATAAAGTACAAACTTCAAGGGGATTAGTTTGCTGGTTCTTTTGTGGTTATGTAACAATATATAAATGTAAAGGATTCACAATTTTAACATCAAACACTTGACATGTTTTTGGATCTAGTTGCATTTAGTTAGTCGCCATTATTATGGTCCTCTTTGATCTGCAACATTCCTTGCCTGTGATCAAATGTGAAATGAATTTAAAATCATCCCTTTTCATCACATATGAGCAAAATGTGTGAACCATTTACTTTGCTGCACTTCTCTTTATAATGAGCATTATCTTTTTTATTGGTTCCTGGTAGGGCTTCTTTTTTAGATGAACCAGCTCCTTTATATGCTCTTACAAAAGACACTGGCAGAATGTCACTTCACATTTGTCAAGACCAAACATCATGATCTTTTTAACAAATGATGTTTTACAATGTCCTGCACAGGATTTTTGAGAACTGACATTAATTAGCTCAGAGAAAAGATAAGTAGTTAAACCACCAAAAACCACTTTTAAATGATCTGAAAGCTCTCACTCACCCTCATAAAAGCAGATATTAGGAAGTCTGAAACTACATAACACACTAAACACACCTCTGTATACCTAGGTATTGCAGCAGTTGTGGAAGATTACCCACAGTTTGGAAGTATTGCCTAAATACTTGGGCACAAAAAGGTATGTTTAATCAAGAATTTCAGCATTATCAGTTTCTTTGTTTCCATGTGTTTAAATCACATATTTGACACAACAGAACATATTTCCTGTAGCTTTTTTTCTTCTGTAGTTGCACGGAAGTAGATCAACAGAAACATCTCTTCTCTTTGGAATGGGAAGAACAAATATACCAAACTCTCATATTTAAACAATAATTTAAAAGTTTTTATTTATTGCTTGACTTGTCACTTCTTTGGTTTTGTATGAACAAGTAAACCATGTTTGTAAAGGGCTTTGAAGATTAAAACATTGTATAAGTGCCATGAATTATTATTATAATATAGACCAGTGGTTTTCAAACTGTTTTTCTTGGGACCCAGTTGAAAAAAATCATTTATGCCCAGGACCCAAAAATTATGTCTTTGAGCAATGCATCCCAGTTTTTTGGTGGTGGCAGCAGGGGGCCTCACAACCCAGTACCTGAGAGTCTGTGACCCAATACTGGGTCCTGACCCTAGGTTTGAAAACCACTGATATAGACACATATTTGCAAGTGATTTTTAAACTGTCTCTACATCTTTTCACCAATATATTTAAAAGTCAAATACTCTCATGGACACCAATCTTACATGTATAATAGAGAGTGTGTCTTCCAAAAGGGGCAGCCATGTTAGTCTAGCCCAGCAAAACAAACGAGTCTGGTGACACTTTTAAAGACTAACAAATTCATTTATTTATCATGAGAGCCATGCGATAAATAAATTGGTTAGTTTTTAAAAGTACCACCAGACTCCTTGTTTGTTGTAAGAGTATATAGCTTTCTCATGTGAATAATTTCATTGATTTCAAGGATAATGCACTGACAACAATTCTGTATCTATTGCAAGTTATAAATGTCCTCCTAACTGCATGAGTTTATTGTAAACAAGTTGTTCAAAGCAAGTGTTTGTGGTTAATAACTGGTTGCATTAACAAAATGGACCCATACATTTTTTTGTCCATAATCATCATTTTAAGAGCACTTGCCCTGCTGCTCCTGTCTTCTACCTTCTTATATACAAGTGCTAAAGGCAAACTTACAAAACCCTGGCTGCCTACACCTATCTGAGGATTAATTTTGATAAAATATGTGCCAAAGGGACCAAAACTTTTTTATTAACTAACAGTTTAAAAAATAATGAAAAAGAAAGTTATAAGAGCTCCAAAGGTGGGTCAGTTTTTCCCTGGGTGTCAGTTTTTGCCTGGCCTAAGAGCACAAGTGAGAGTAATAGGGACTCAAGGAGCAGTGTGCACTTGTGTTTCCCCAAGTGTAAAGGCTGTTCTACTTAAGTGCTACTACCAGTGTTAGCTTCCCCCAGGGTGAAGCTTTAGTTTGTACTACTCCTTCCTCCTCAGTGGTTGACAGGAAGTGTATGGTGCACCTTGTGGAAAGGTGACATCATGCTTCCAAGAGCTCTTGCTGAGGGACTCAGGGGCATATGTCTGCACTATGGCTGCAGCTGTAGGCTGTGACTGAGCTAGTCCTGAACTGGTAGATTCTTGTGTTCTTGCAGGATTTACATGTACAAAATGTTATATGTTTTTTAATAATTTCTCATTCAAAATAAAAGATTTGGAATCTGGAGTGAAGCTTCATTCTCTATTTACATTTTTATGGCTAAAAGAAACAAGGAGTCTGGTTCCAAAGGGGCAGTCATGTTAGTCTAGTTCAGCAAAACAAACAAGGAGTCCTGTGGCACTTAAAGACTAACAAATTTATGGCATGAGTTTTCATGAGAGAAAAATCCCACTTTGTTAGATGTTTTGAAGGGTCTGGTGGCATGTTAAAGGCTAACAAATTTATGTAAGTGCCACCAGACTTGTTTGTTCTGCTGAACTAGACTAACACAGCTACCCCTTTGGAACTTTTACAGCTAATATATAAAACAGTAACTAGAGAGACTCAAAGTAGAAGTATAGCAAATCTTGGTAGTTTTAATTAATAGTATTACAGGCTACTTAGTTTTTAACAAGTCTGTAAGGCTATGTGTATGCTTAAGAAGGTTAGTTCAAATTAACTTAGTTTGAATTAATTAATGTGAGCTAATAATGGTTAATTCAAACTAAGTTAATTTGAACTAACATGTCCCCACTAGAAACCCAAATCGAACAAGCACGTCCATGGACAGGACTTGCTAGTTCAATTGAGGAAGGAGGAACCATGGGAGGTATGGCAACATGCACCCAAGAAGGGCCATGCCCCCACCCAGTACATAGAAAGAAGAAAGTACCCTGGGAGGAGGAAGGGCAAACCGCCTTAATTTGAACTAAGGGTAAGTTTGAATTAACGCAGCTCCATTCGGTTAGTTTGAACTAACCGTTATTTTGAAGTTAAGGGAGATTTTATAATTTCAAAGTAAGCATTCATGACTTCGACCTCAGGACTTCTTTAGGTTGAAGCAATGAAAGCATGTGTAGCCATGCACTAATTTAGTTTGAATTAATCCTCATTAATTCATCTAATTCCAAGTGTAGATATAGCCTATAAGTTTTAGAGTTTTTGTGGTTCACATATTATCTTTGTGCCATGATTAGTTATCCAGTGCACATGAAACATCTCCCAGAGAAAGATGTTTGATACAGTAAGGTACAGTGGGGATGAAAAGACAGGCAAAGTTTGTAAAATTCTGTGGCAAAGACATTAGAAATCAATAAGGGCTAAGGATGAAATTCATTCTAATGTAGAAAAGCTGTGCAAGGTCCTCTTTACCCACATTTAGAGGGTGCTAGCAGGAAGGCTGCATTGTAAAGGGAAACAGGAAAGTTTTGCCTTCCTTAGACACTTTGAAAAAGCAGAAAAACTGGAGCAATTTACGTGGAACTTGGTGAGACAAATACAAGTTGCAGGAAGAAAGAGGTTGAAGGAGGCACCAGGAGGTCAGTATGAGTGTTACCACAAGTAATAATAAATTAAGCTCATTATATTCTCTTGTAAGCCACCACTTTTTAGTCAGTAAATATTGAAAACATATTTTGTTCTGGGACTGCCTACCATAGATGCCTTTTATTTTATTGATCAATTGATTACAAATTCTTTGCTGAATATACTCACTTCAGGATGCCTGTAATGTGCTGGTTTTGCTTGAACTTTATTTTTTCAAATGTTATTCATCACCTCTGGGTGGCGGCAAAGGGGCTGAGTTAGTAGGATTTTCTTCCACACTGGGTATTTGTATGCAGCTTTGTGGTGTTCACTGCATCAGACGCTTTGAATTCCATTTAGTTATAGTTTTTAGATAATAAGATGTCAGTGAATATTAGCTCCAAATTGTAACATTCCAGTCCTCCAGAGACTTTTCTGAGCTCCATTTTTTCTCACAATCTTTCTGGCATTCATACAGCTCTGCAAGTTTTGGCCAAATAATCCAGTGCCATTTGAAATTATTTAAATTTCACGCATGCTTCACACAACACTGTGCATATATATAGTATCTGAAAGTAATCTTAACCGATGTTTAGCATCTGAGAAGGTGTGTACTTCTTGGCTGGCTTCTTAGGTCACTGAATATTTGAACAATGAAATCAGATGTCTAAACGATACATTCAGTTAATGGAAGAGAATTCTGCATTTTGATTACTATAAGACTCAGAAGAAATGAATACACAAAGGCTATTTTGCAGCTGTGGAAAAAGATTGCTAATAGTTTTGTTCTGCCAACAACCGTCAGTCACAAGGGCATGCAACATTACTGTTCGTTGCTCTGTAAGGCCACAGTTACATTTACTGTACATAACAATAAAGTGCTATGTTCGTTAGATGAGTTTCATCCAAAATAGCAGGGACCACAGAAGACTTACAGTTCCATTGAATAACGGGTAAGGGAAAGAATTGTGAAGCAGCAAGCATAGAAGGAGCTTCTGCACAAGTGTCTTTGGTGCTCATTGCTACATTAAAATTAGTTTGCTGCCTTATTTTCTTCTAATGCAGGATACTTTACTCTTCTTCTCTTACTTCCTTTCTCTTCTTCTCTTCCTTCCTTGGAGGACAGAAAGAAACTCAATGGTTTTGAAATTTCCAGTACAACCAGATCTTGTATCTCGTGGCTAGGAGAAAAGCAAAATGTATATAACTTCTTCAAATGTCATTATCATCCAGGGCTATTAAACTTTGGTGGGACTACCCTAGAGGTGCCCATCAGAAGTTCTCATGAGTCCCATCCAAAGTGTTCTTCAAAAGATTTATCCTTAAGCAGAAACCTGAATCCTCCGCCATTGGACACAAATACACTGCACCAGAGAAATCCATGTCACTACAGATCCAGCTTCTGCCTGCAGACATTAGATCTGCTTCACAGGTTGTCTTGAATAGCCCGAGTCATCTGCCCTGAAACTGAGGTTTTGAAAGTGCAGTGATGCCTTTGGCACATTGATAAACCAGTTTGGTGCTACTGAGCTTTGGTCCATGTGGAGGCAATGACACTCCAGGAGATTGCTGAATGTAGGAGGGACTGAGAGAGAGCCTGCAGCCCTGTGAACCATTCAAAGTGACCATTGTACCTCTTGTGGGCAAATCTCTGATTCCAGGAATGGACTCCGGAGTGATTTCAGGACTCATGCAAATCCTATGGTGGAGATCATCCTTGACGTGGGATTGTCACTACCAATTACATTTATAAAGCGAACTGCACTCAGGGAAGTCTTCTCAAACATCATTACTTCATGTAACTGTTAGTAGAGAAATATCTGATTTCCCCAGTTCACTTTCAGCTGCTATTTCCTGTCACGAGCCTTAAAATGACAAGTGCTCTTTCAGTGTGCTGACTGTTGAGGTCTTTAACTCATGCTGCATACAATAGAACAGGAGTGGCCAAACTATGACTCATGAACCGAATGTGGCTCTTAAAAAAAAAAAAAAAAGTTTGGCTCACAGAAGAGCATGGTGGGGAGAAGTATGGCATGGTTAGAGAGGGTGGGAAGAAGCGCAGCATGGTTGGAGACAGCAGGTAGAAGCACAGCATGTTCGGAGAGAGTGGGGAAGTGTGGCATGGCCAGGGACAGCAGGGAGAAGCGCGGCATGGTTGGAGATGGCTGGGAAGCAGCAGCATGGCTGGGGATGGTGGGAAGAAGTGCAGCATGGCTGGGGATGGCAGGGAAGCAGGGGCATTTTTCCTGTAGGCCTAGTTTTCACAGTAACCTTAAGTAATTATTAGAATCTCACAGTAGGATCAATATTTGCCCTCTTTTTATGAGAAAATTAGTGTGCAATGAATTTTAAATTAATTTCGGAGTAAAAGTATATAGCTATACGTCACAGTGTGGCTCACAAAGGCTTAATGATCACCTTGTGTGGCTCTTGAGTTCTCTAGGTTTGGCAACCCCTGCACTAGAACATAACTGGGCTGGTCCATTTGATTTTTCTGCTGCCACAGCTAAGGCACAAAGAAGTCTTTCATATTGACGTGTCATTATGGAAGCAACAGAGAAGAAAACATATCAAAGATCAATAATTTTAAAAAATGTGGACTATGCCTGTGCCTATATATGTGCCCTAATCTGGATTTTTATTATTATTGTTCTCAAATAATTAATGGACTTCCAAAATTCTTACTTACATGTTATTACTGATTTTTATTTTGTAACTAATTTACATCTATAGTAGTTTTTAGCTTCTCAGAATCACTTTAGTTTTTCCCCTGTTGTAGATGCAGCTGCTCTGATAACTGACCTAAGATATTTTTACCATCTTGACCTTTAGCACCAGAAACTGAATGACTGAGCCTACCTCCAAAATTAGTTCATTCTTTCTGCAGCTGTACTTGAGGTTTCATGTAAGGATAGGGGAAAGTGGTCTGTTTCAACTTTCACCTGTAGAAGAGCATGTTAAGAAATATGGGGAAAAAAGTCACTTTATAGGAATTACATATCAGTGGCTTAATACTCAATACATTATAAATCTCAGTCTCAAAGAAAAAAAGGAAAAGGGACTTAGCCTATCTAACAGAAACCTGGATGGTATCTGGCTTAATAGGAAAGATCCTCACATTCTTTATCTTTGTGATTTTCCAGAACAAGATATTAAACAGGTGTTACTGGGCTCCAGAATGTTTGTTTAAAGCTAGCCTGGCAACATACGTTGGTATTACCCATTAACATTGGAGCTGCAGTTATTTTGAGAAAATGAAAATCTGCAATTCCTCCATCATACACAAACTACGTGAGCTTTCTATTACTTCATTCATGGAAAAAAATTACTTGTCCAGTAGGAAAGCTTGAAAAAAACCATGAGGCTGTCTGGTCACAAATGAAACTTTAAGTATATTTGTGTCCCCAGTAGGTTATGTTCCCACTTATTTATCTATTTCATCACTTCAATAATTGATGCCTTGCCTGACTTCTACAGGTGCAGGAGTTCCCTTTGTCTTTTTTGTTTTCCTTTTTTCCAGGTATTGCAAATAATGAACATTGAATTGTGCTATTTATATGCCTTTTCCACCTTGTGCATGTATTTATATAAAACAATAAATATAGATTTAGAATTAGTTCTGTAAGAAATTACTGATAGGTTAAAACAAAAGACAGAATACCTCAGGCTAGTGATACCTGAAAAACAATTGAATTATGTGGAACTATTTCACTGATATAAACTGATATTCAAAAGACAGTTAGACAATGCAATTCTTCATTATTAGCAAACAGGCTGGTTATATTTTTTTTGATTTTTATATTCTTCAGCTATCAGAGAACTACTTGGGAATTAAGAGATGTTTTGCTACATTTCTTATCTGCCACACTTAAAACAGAGGGGAAGAAGATGACTTAATTTTATTGTTCTGTAGAAAAATCACTTTACCATATACAGAGTTACAACCATTAAAATGAGTGTTTTGAATATCATTAAAGCACATACTTGTTCATAGTGCATGCCTGAAATAAATTCCAATACATGTATAGAGGGGTGTAAGAGTGTACTCTCTGACTGGAAGTCCAAACTAATATAGCCCTCTAAAGAATGTCAGACTGCATACTTAACTCTCTCTTCACTTTCACACCATTTCTGAGATCCATGCATACTACAGTAAGTGTTGTAATAACAAGGTGTTGATAATATATTTAAAGTAGTTTGAAACAAAGATATATCCATCTTACATTGACAAAGAAAAGAGTTAACTGTAACAGTTTTGTTATGAGGGTCACATTGAGATCTGGATTTTTTTCATGGCTCTTCCACAGATTTCTTAAGTGACCTTTGCACGTCACTTAATCATGATGCATTTCAGCTTTTCCATCTATAAACCCAGATAATGCCTACTACTTAACAAGAATGTTGCAAGGATTGACTTTTTCTTCATAAAGCACTTTGAAATCTGCAGAAGGAAGTAGCTTGCCATGTGTATAGCATTATTTTATTTAGCAATTTTATTTATTATCACGGGATATTGGGATAGTGGTTGAGATGGTATTTAATTTTCTTTGTTTTCAATGATTACCTTGAGCTGAATTTTTTTCCATGCTTATACTAGCCCAGAAGTGATTGTTGATAACTGATGAAAATACATTCAGCTGTTTGTGTGTAATCAGGGTATTTTTAAAATAGACTCTTGCTTGTTAAAGACACTGAGCAACCATGGTTGCAAGTTGATTTTTAGCACGTATTTACAGTAATGCTCAACATAAAATGGTGCTTTGCTAAATCTTTAGAAAATTTTAAGCTACAAAACAGTTCATTTGTTCAGTTTACATAGCCAATATATTATATTCTTTACCTAAGAGGGTGCCAGATTTAATCAAGCAAATATCTGAATAGCTTCACAGATTCAGCATTCATGACTTTCTGAACCTTCCCAAAAACCCTGGAAAGCCATCCTCCCACCACAAGTGCCTTGAATGCCCTCTATCTTTAAGATAGTGTTACAAAGTGTCAGCAGGCTTGGTGCCTTGTCTGTTTGGCCCTGGTACCTTTACTAATATTAGAGTTGGTGTCTTCTTAGAGAGCAGACCACTGTGGAATGCACCATTTCAAAACATGCACATTGTGAAAAAAATTTGTGATACACTGATTGAACCTGGCACCTTTGATTTTTTTCTTGTTTTCCTTGCAAATTAATTAAGTACATCATTCTGTATTAATGAAGTGTTAGGATTGAGGTTTTAATGGTACAAAATCTGGAAGTTTGAGTTTCAGATACCTATGGCATTTCTAAAGCATATATGGTGCAGTATATGTTTGAAGAATTAAAGTTAATACACTATATACATAAATACAAAATGCTGCATCCTGTACATAGAGAGGAAGAACTTACTACTGTTGGGGCAAACAATGGCCCCCGTTGTCCTCTACACTGACAGCTTTGCAGCAGTCGTTCAGGGCAGAGCAACTGACAGACCAATAGATCCCGTGGCTCAAAATTTTCCTTGCAGGAGGAATCCATGAATTCCACAGAACTAATGTATTGACATTATATCACTCCTTCTTATGGATCCTTGACTTAGGGAGCATGAGTAGTGAATGAAAAAGAGGCAAGGCTGGAGCAATCCCTGATTACCTGAACAATCCCCTGTGAGTCACAAGGAGCCTGGAATAATTTACAGCAGTTCTGCTGTCTGCTCTGAGTTGTGCCAAGGGATAAGTGTTCTCCTAGGCAGCCCCCAAATAATGGAGTTGAAAAGTAAAATAATAGTTGCCTCGTGTCTTAGGCTTGTGCTGAGTGTTGCTTAGCTGAATCAAAGAATCTGATACTGTAACATTAAATGTTCTAATTTTTGTATGATTAAAATCTGTTAAATTTTCCTTGGTGTAAGGCCAAATGCCATTGTCAGAGGTACATCTCAGTCTCACTGAATTCAATGAGAATTATACAAATAATTTCAAGGGTACAGTTGGCCCATAGTTTTTCTTTACTTATGAGTGGAATTCTACTGGCTTACTTCAGGGAAGGAACTAGTCCAGTATTTTGAAAAAAACCCTGCACTGTGAGCATTTGGATTTTATCCATTCAGAAGTTTTAGTGACTCATGGATACCTTTCCAGATTTATATTTAGATTATCCTGACCTACACTGGCTTAAATTAAAAAATCAGCCTGTCCCTAGTAATTTTTGTAATGAACCCAGTATTGTCAGTGTACTATTGGAGAAACAATTTAATATGCTTTCTTCTCAGGGCTGTTGCATTTTACTGCTGTAAATCAAATGAGAAGCTTGCAAAGGGACAGGTGGAGATAATATTTGAACAGAAATCTGAATCCAGCACAAACTGTAGACATGGATAAGACTGTCCATAAGGCTTACTAGTTTGTGGCCATAGGTTTTTCTTACTATGAATATTTTCTTCTTTTGCATGGACTAAATTTGCCTCCATATGAAGAACTACAGTAATATCAGGCCTTAGTACTAAGTTCACTAACTAACATGAACCTTCTTTGGTCACACTTTTACCCAAGCTGCCAAGGGAAGAGACAGTATGTTAAAGAACATAGAAATGAGCAGCTGAAGAATGTTATTAGTTGTACAGTTTGTCTGTTAATGAGGATAGAGGGGAGGAACAGAGAATTTAGGCTCTAATATTCTACTCTGTTGCACAGTGCTGAGGGGAACAAGACTACAGAGATGTCAAAAAAATTACATAATGGGCCATGTCACTGATGAATATCTAAATGATGCTTGTTATATATGTCTGTCTTAGCACACGTTGAGGTGAGTAGCCCATAATATGACACTTTTAAATAAGTGACACAAAGGGACAAAATCATTTAAGTGCCTCAAGATGGAAGTGGGATTTTTCTTCAAATTCCAAAGTTCCTAAGTAACTGACACTTCTGTAAATTTCAGTGGAAGTTTTGAAATCTCTAGAGAAAACCATTTATTCCTACCCTTTCCTATCATTACATTCCTATATACATTTAAAAGTCTGTACTTAAGTGCTGACTGATATCTGACAGAGCATGGGCTCATTTCTTCAGGCTGGAAACAGCAGGCTCAAGGTGGTTCAGATTTTTTTTAAATGTATTGCATGCTTCAATCATTAGGAGATAGCCAACTTTACATTGTCTACATACACAGATTCATTATACACAAACACATTCATTATATTCTCACCTACTAATCAACCGTTGCGAATGGCCTCAACTCCCGGAACTGAATTGACTTAGTTAACACTTGCCCTTTCCAACGTAATGTTTCTCACCCATCTTTGCATGTGTATATATACACACCTCCTAACTTTAGTTTCCACTTCATGCATCTGGCAAAGTAGGTTGCAGCCCATGAAAGGTTATGCCCAAAGAAATTTGTTAGTCTTTAAGGTGCCACATGACTTGTTGTTTTTGCTGTACAGTGTATACAGACTAACATGGCTACCCTCTCGAACTAGCTGATTATTTAGTTGCTTATGGAAAAATCTTTCATTATTCTGGACTACAGAGGCGGTGCTGGGGCAGGGAGGGACCCGGGGTATGGGCTCAGCCCCCGCCCCCCGTGCCAGGGATAGGGTCGGGGGGGCCGTGCTGCCACGGGCAGCTAGGCTGCGGCGCAGCCCGGCCAGAAGTGGCCGCTGGAGGCTGGGCCCATGCCCACAGCCACGGGCAGCCAGGCTCCCAATCCCAGGCCAGGGCCTGGGCCACCGGGCCTGCCTGCGGCTGGGCCCTAGATCCCCGGTGGGGGACGGGGCTGCCACGGACAGCCAGCCAGCCAGGCCCCGGATCCCCAGCCGGGGATCAGGGGCCTGGCTGGCGGCGGCTGTGGCAGCCCCATCCCCAGCTGGAGATCAGGGGCCTGGCTGCCCACAGCCACAGGCACGGGCCTGGCCTCTAGCACCAGCTTCTGGCCCAGCCCCACCCTAGCTGCCCACGGCAGTGCAGCCTCCCCCTTGTCCTATCCCTGGCCAGGGGTGGGGCCTACCGGGCGGCCAGCCAGGTCCTGGATCCCTAGCTGGGGACGGGGCCACAGTGGCCACGGCTGGCCAGGGATCAGGCCCTGGATCCCCAGCTCAATTGGGCCAGAGATCCGGGGCACTGGCATTGGGACCCAGGGCACATGCCCCAGGGTGCCCAATGCCAGCAACACCCCTGCTGGACACTGAGAACAACTGCTAAGTCATTACTCACCGATAAATTTGCATATTTTGTTCCAAAATGTGTATTTTATGAGATCCCCAGAATGATGCCTTAATGAGTATTCTTTCAGTTGCATCTTAGACCTTCTATTTTTGCTATAGAAAAAAATATTTTTCATTAAAGAGGGAAGGTTGATGGTAATAAGGCAACTGCAAATCTTTTCTCTGTAGTGGATTTATGTAGTTGACAAATTGATAAACTGTTACAATGTAATCAGCTTGTATCAGAGTTACAGCTAGCTCAGCTTGATCCTAACCAGATAGGTATCAATGATTTTCACATAAGCAGTCAATCTCCATATGAAAAATATACTTGTGGGTGATTGATACCTTTAGGATTAGAAAAACAAGAAATGACCCTGTAAGCAAGCTGCCTGCCCTCCTCATGGGGCAGGACCACCAAGTCTTTCATCTATTGGCAGGACAACAGTTTCATGGTCACAGGCCCCCTGTGGGGCCAGACACTCAGTCTCTAGCCCCTTGGTTGGGCAAAAAGTTTCACAGCCTCAATCTCAGTCTCTAAGGTAAGGGGAAGTATAATGCTGCCTCTCAGGGTTACTACCCGAGAGGGGGCATAGGGGCAGGGATTGGGAAGGCATTGGGTCGCACAGATCCACTGTGTCTCAACCTAGGTCCCCGATAGGTACTGAGGCCTCTGTGCAGGAGGCAGCAGGGTCCTGACCACAACATGCCAACCCTGAGGTGGAGCCTATGGGGCCTGAGGCCTTGATGCAGCAGTCAGCAGGGTGCTGGCCACAACACACTGCCCCTGAGAGGTGGCTCCCCACCAAGGGTTGAGTCCCACACTCCCCTGGGTCACCCCTGCTCCCATGCTCTAGCTGTACCTCATCCACCAGCTCCTTGGGATAATCACCCAGGTAGAACCCCTCTATCTCATCAGGCAGTGGCAAGTCAGAGGTTCTCTCAAGTTCCTCTGCTGAAGGTAATTCCTCTAAGTCACATGAGGTAGGTAGCAGCTCAGGGTCCTCAGCAGCCAAGAGCAGCTTCTCTAAGTCACAGGTGAGGATGCAGCACTTCAGGGTCCCTGGTGGGGAATGGCTCAGGGGCACCCAAATGCCTCTCCACCAATGATTGCCTCTGTGGGCCTGTGGTGGCCCAGGGCCCCAGTGTTAGCTCCCTGTCCCTAGCCACAGGCAGCCCCCATCAACTATCCAGGCCTGGATCTGGCAGCCAGAGCCCAGCTTCCCTACAGAGCAGCCCAGGATCAGGAGAGAGCAGAGGAACATCCTTCCCCTTCAGCAGCTGGTGCTGGACTGAGCTCGCTGCCTTCCTTTTTATACTTCCTGCCCCGCCCCTCTGCTTCCGGCCTGATTGACTGGCCGGCTCTGGCTCCGCCCCCCTGCAGACAGGTAGAACTCTCTGGCCTATCTCCAAGAGGGGCCATGCCTTCCTGCTACAGACCCTTTATTTACCCTAACTGTTTCTGATGAGCCATTTTTAGATTATAAACCCCTAGAGGAAGGGATTGTTTCTCTTAAGTATTTATACACAGTACCATGGGATCCAGTGTCAGTTCAGGCTTTTTGGTTGGTGGGGTGGTTCAACTATTTCTGAGGCTAGGAAAAATACATTATTTTCCTATGTTATAAGAATTCTGGTGACAAACAATCTATATACTTCCATTTCCTAATTTTTAAGTGTTTGACTTTGCAACTTTAATAATGTCCTGTCAGTGATGGTGTGTGTGTGATAATACAAATATTTACTTCTACTGATTAAATGATTTAGATATACGATGTCAGTGAATTGGAAGGTGTGTAATGGAAGATGTAAAAGGATGGTATGTGATACCTATCTTTAATAAAGAACCGGGGGGGCGGGGGGGGAGCAGTGAAAGTATCAGTTGCACCATGCTGTTGATTTCAGGTTGTGCTTATTACTATAAATATAACATACAAAAACCAATTGTAGAACCTGGATCATGGACATTGACTATGGTGAAGGAATAGGAAAAATATTTTCTTATCCAGTGAAGAATCCAGCTACTTCTGGACAAGACTGATTTGTCCCACATTAACCTAGATGCCTACTGTTGCTCTTAAAGATAGTGGCTCTCTGTGTGTCCACCGTATTTGTTTCTACCTTGGATCTTGTAATTGATCCAGAGAGAAGGTAATCACATGAAATTTCAAAAAGGAAGGTTGGGAAATGGGCAAAAAAAAAATCATGTGAAATAATTTATATGAGCAGAGATAATTAAATAGCCCCACCTTCCCGTATAGTGAAGTATAAGCATTTGGGCTCAAATGTGCTCCCCATTGAAGTCAATGTAAGTTTTGCCCTTGACTTTAATGAGAGACCGATTGGTCCTAATATTTTTTCCTATTGTTTTTATAATAAAAATGCAATAAGCATATTTAAGACAAGTGATAAAATAACAGACAGTTGGAAATGATACATGGCAATATGCTTAAATGGATTTTAGATATATCTTTAATATCAGGAAAACTGGCTTTATGTAATATTTTAAATATGAATTTTCTCAAATATGTTCAATGTTTGTGCTATACAAAAAATATAAGCTGTATTTTCCCACATAGATTTCACTTGTTGAAATTTGGTTTGACTGGGATTGAGATCAGGCCTATAGCCTGATAGAAGGCCTGATAGCCTATAGAAGGTTACTTCTGCTGTTAGCATGAGCTTTGAGCAGTCCTTGCTCTCCCCAAGCACATAACCTTGTCTCCCATAACTGACACCTAACTATGTAAGGATCTGATTCAGTGGCAGCATATCTCCAATCAACTCTAAATATACAGCTTCATGAACTTTAATACACAGTTTAGACCTCAGACTGAAGGAATCAGAAGAAAAAATGTCTCGGCCAGCATACAATGTGTTTTTTTAATTCAATATGAAATTAAACTTTCATTTACTGACAAGCAAAAACAGGTTTTTTCTCTTGTGCATGTGTAAATCTTTTTGTAGTATTGTTTAACATTTTTAGATGTTCACAAACAGTGCTTTAATTATATTTACTAGTTATGCATTTAAAAATAACTTGTATATTTCTACCATTACTGTATTGCAGCAAGTTACCTTGTGCATTATAAACCTTCTTTGCTGTCAATCAAGAAGACCACAATAATTCTTTTTAAACAAATGATGTATTTTAATAAGAAACAACTTGCTGACATGTCTCATAACTTACCTTTAGAGGTTATGTTTGTGAGGGAGTGTGAAGTTATGCTTTGGCAGTTTTCCAGAACATTTGATTGCCTCTTGAGAATACTTTATTTTAGTGTAAAAAAAGTGACAGGTTGTTGTGTCTGTAATAGTGGTTAATTTTTAACTTCAAAAACTTCCCTGTGATCTTAAAAGCTTATAATTTGTTCATAGGTACAAGCTGGTACAAGCACTCCGTAGCATCTGTATGCAATTTGAGCAAACAGATAGTGGAAATTTGTAGTCTCTCCAAAAATCATTTAATTAGATGTGAAAAGTCAGTTAAGCTCTTACTTTAGCAGCTATAAACACAACAACAAATGTTCACATATTGGACCTAATACTACATCATTCAGTGTGCCTTCATGTAGGGTGCTAACCACCTTTGATTACTGATGAAATCAATATAATCTAAAAATATGTTCAGCATCTTTGAGAATCAGGATCAAAATATCCAGTAACTAACTGGGCACACTGAAGTCAATTGCAAAACTCCCACTGAGTGAAAGTCATGATCTTTAAAGACCTCACTCATATTTCCCCTTAGTTGTCTCTTTTCCAAGATGAAAAGTTCTGTCTTATGAATCTATCTTTATACAGAGGCTTTTCCACACCCATAGTCATTTTAGTTGCCCTTTTCTGCATCTTTTCCAATACCAATTTATCTTTTTTGAAATGGAGTGACCAGATCTGCATTCAGAATTCAACATGTGGGTGCACCATGAATTTATAAACATGGAATATGCTATTTTCGGTCTTATTATCCTTCCCTTTCCTAGGGTACGTCTACGCTGAAGCCTTAGGTTGACCTAAGGAAGCTTAACCCGACCTACAGATCCTGCAGCCACACTGGGCTTTTATTAAGTCAACTTAAGTACCTCCTTACGTCGACTTAATAACACTACCTCTTGGTCAACTTAACACTTAAATTGACCTTATTAAGTAGACTTAAAACAATGTAGATGGGAAATAGCTCTTAAGTCAACCTAACTGGCCTCTGGGCCCCCTCCCAGCGTTTCTGGCCACCAGGGACTGCTGACCTAGCACCTGCCAGTGTGGACACAGGCAGTTGACAAGAGTTTTCAGTGTAGATGCTCTAAGTCAACTTAACAAGGTCAACTTTAAGTTGACTTAGAGTCGGCCTTGTTAAGTTGACTTAACAGAGCCTCCAGCGTAGACATACCCCTAATGAGTCCCAACGTGCTGTTAGCTTTTTTGACTGACGATGTGCACTAAGTGGATGTTTTCAGAAAACTATCCATTACACCAGGATCTCTTTCTTGAGTGGTAACAACTAATTTAGACCCCATCATTTTATATGTATAGTTGGATTATGTTTTCCAATATTCATTACTTTGCATTTATCAACATTGAATTTCATTTGCCATTTTGTTGCCTGTCGCCCAGTTATGTGAGATCCCTTTGTAACTTTGCAATCTGCTTTGGGCTTAACTAACTTGTGTAATTTGTATCATCTGCAAATTCTGCCACTTCACTGTTTACTCCTTTGCAGGGAAGTGTAAGTCATGGGATCAGGTCAGACTGTTACAGTAACTCAGTGCAGTAGTTTAGATTCAAACACTTGTTGAACAATATTTTTTACACTTCCCTTGCCAGAGTTCATGTTCCTGTCTATTTTCCTCAAGAGGATTTAATGTCCACTTGTTAAAGGATTCCTCCCCCCCTCCCCTTTTACTTTGTTGTTCAGCCAGAGGGGCACTTTTTTTAGTCTCTGTTTGTTAATTTGAGGTATACATTAAAATTGGGCCTCTAGTATGGTGTCTTTTAAAAAGTTTCCATGCTGTTTGAAGGGATACTCTTGGCATTGTACATTTTAATTTCTGTTTAACTAAGTTTCTTATTTTTTGTAGTTCCCTGTTCTGACATTAAATGTTACTGTGATGGAGTGCTTTGATGTTATAGTCACTATTACCAAGCAGTTCAGATATATTCATCTCTTGGACCAGATCCTGTGCTCCATTAAGGACTAAATCAATGCTTCTCCTCTTATGGATTCCAGGACCAGCTGTTCCAGGAAAAAGTCATTGAAGGTGTCAATTCAAAACTTCACATCTGCATCTTGTCCTGAGATGATATGTACCCAGTTAGTAAGGGGATAGTTGAAATATCCCATTATTACTGAGATTTTTATGTTTATAGCCTCTCTAATCTCCCTGAACATTTCACAGCTACTACCACCATTCTGGTCAGGTGGTCACTGGCATATTCCTTCAACTAATTCTTAGTATTCAGGCATGGAATTACTATTCATAGAGATTCTATGGCACAGTTTGGTTTATTTAAGATTTCCCTTTTCAGTTGACTTTGCTTTTTTTCACACATAATGCTATTCCCCCATGAGTGCAACTTATTCTGTCCCTTCATTATTATTTTGTACCCTGCTATTATTGTGTCCCATTGATAAGCCTCATTCCACCAAATTTCTATGATGTCTATTGTATCAATATTCTCATTTAATACAAAACACCCATCTTAGTATTTAGACTTCTACAATTTGCATATAAGCACTTTAAAAATGTCACTTTTTAGTTGTCTGCCATTGTGTGATCTGATTGAATGGGACTTTTTTCATTTGACTGTTTCTCATCAGGAAAGAGAAAAGGTCCCCAAATCTTGCCCCCTCAGTGGACATGTACTTAGGGTCCAGTCACAATCCATAATGGTCTATAACAGGCGTGGCCAAACTGTGGCTCGGGAGCCACATGTGGCTCTTGAATGAAAAAATGCGGCTCGCGGAAGAATGTCAGCAAATCAATTTAGGAAACCAGCCTCAGCCTAGGAGTTTCAAATCTCCCACCATGAGCATGCTTTGAGCATGCTCAGAGCATGCTTGGTGGGAGCTCCAGAGTGTGCCTAGTGGCTGGAGCGGCCAGGTAAGGGGGCCCTGGGGAGGGGAAGGTTGGCCCGGGGGCGCAAGCATCAGGGTCTGGGGGGGTCAGGGAGGGGGTTGGGATGGCAAGGAGAAGCAGTGGCATGTTTAAATTTTCTTGTAGGCTCTAATGCAGTTTACTTGTTAAATCGTGTTTTACAAGTCCTTCTAAACATGATGTCGAATAATAAGAAATGAAAATATGAAGAAGATAGATAGTATACAGTTATATGCCTCAGTGCGGCTCTTGAAGATTTAATAATCAAATTGGGTGGCTCTGCAGTTCCATAAGTTTGGCCACCCCAGTCTATAATCATTCTTATTTTAGACTGTTTAGTACAGGCCTATTTTTGCTTCATTTTCAGTTCCTTCTTCCTTCCCTGCCATTCATAATCCAATTGCTCTCATAAAGATGCTTTTTGGCAGCCACTAATGGGAGTGGACGTGGAGATCTACAGGTCAGGTTTAGAAATACCCAGTGTGTCCACATAGTCTGTAACACAGCAAAAGCAATTGAAATACACCTTCCTTGCTGATAAACATGAAAAGGAGAGGAGATAAAAGTTAGTAATAAAAAGACAAACATTTAGTTTCAACATTCAGCTGGGGATGAGCAGGAGGAGAAGGATAGAGGCTGGAGCTGTATTTTATGTGATGCTGCTCCCTTTGATAAGTCAATATCTATATTCCATAAAAATATATTAATACCTTAGTAAAACATCAGAACTACTAAAAAAAATTCTGAAAGTCAGGTAGCTAAGGTGTCTCTGTTGTATGGAATTGAGAGAGATATATTTTCAGCAATATAGGAGTCACACAGGAGGACAATTTGTGGAAAAAGAGTGCATTTGTTAATTGTTCTGTGAGGCATAATGTGTATGTCATCTGATTACAGGTGTGTTGTGATAACCAGGCGTGGAAGAATTGACTGCTTTATTTGAAGACAACTAAACGTTTCATACGACAGAACTCTTTTTAGGACCTTGCTATAACTGCACATAATGTAAGCAGTCTTGTAAACAAGCCAGCTCTGTTCAATTGGAGGTATAATTAGCCCTATTTTACACATGATGAAACAGAGAGAGCTGAAGTGATTTGCTTAAGGCCATAGAGAAAGTTAATGGTCAAAGCAGAATTAACTCCCACCCTTAAGAATGTAGTGTTGTTTTAGCTGTGTTAGTCCCAGGAGATAAGAGAGACAAGGTGAGGGAGATAATATCTTTTAATGGATCACCTTTGGTTGGTGAGATAGATAAACTGTTGCTCTCATACAGAACTCTTCCTGGGGTCTGGAAAAGGTACCTGAGGAAGAGCTATGTGTAGCTCAAAAAGCTTGTGTCTCACCAACAGAAGTTGGTCCAATAAAAAATACTACTCACCCATTTCCTCTTCCAAACTCATGCTCATTCCTTTGGCTACATTATCTCCAGAGCAGGTGTTACTTCTCTGGAAGCATTTTATTATATGTGGGCCTATTAATGATCAACACCTACACACTACGATACTGCTGTGTAAAACCCTGTATGTAGGATGATGATGAGGTGGCTGCTGCTACTTGCTCCTCCTGCTACTTGCGTAAGCAAATCCTTGGCTCCGTACTGCCACTCTGGTACAAAGTCCACTGCCATTGCTTTGAAAGATGGTCGCATGTCACTCCACACCTCCTTGCTACTGCTGCTCATTTTTAAATTTATTTTATTCAGAAAATATCCTCTAGCTCTTCTGAAGCAAACACACTTCTTCCCTCTCATTCCAAATCCCAATCCATGAAGAGATTTCAGCATGCCAACAGGAGCATTTTCAGGGCAGATACTCTTTTGAGTATTTATTTTCACAAATATTCACAACTCTTTCACTTTGCACAGATATTTTTACAAAGAACAATTTACTTATCTGAATATTTACCAATGCAACTGAAAGGAATTCCAAATACAAAGAGAGTGTGCACATCAGTTTTATAGATTCATAGATTTTAAGGTCAGAAGGGATCAATATGATCATCTAGTCTGATCTCCTGCACAATGCAGGCCACAGAATCTCCCATCCACTTCTGTAGTAAACACCTAACCTATGAGGGAATCACTGAAGTCCCTAAATCATGATTTAAAGACTTTAAGGTACACAGAACCACCAGCAAGTGACCCATGCCCCATACTACAGGGGAAGGTGAAAACCCCCCAGTGCCCTGGCCAATCTGCCTTGGGAGAAAATCCCCTCTTGACCCAAATGCAGCAATCAGCTAATCCCTCAACATGTGGGCAAGACTCACCAGCCAGACATTCAGAAAGGGTTTTCTGCAGCAACTCAGAACCTGCTCTGTCTAACATCCCATAACAAACCATAGGCATATTTACCACTAGTACTATCATACTGTCCCTCTGAACAGACACTGGTCATCACCTATGCTGTTTGATCAGACCACAAGGAACATAATTTAATGAGTTTATTTAATACACTAACAATTTCTTCTTCCTTTATATGGAAAGGAGGATCCACTATATTACAGTTTTTGTGCCAGAAAAATGGCAGACTGAGAAGCACACTGAATAAAAGTACCTATGCATTTGCTGTTCAAATAAAAGAACCACCTATTTGCAAAGAATTGTTTGCTGTATTTACCAACATCTATTCTTTAGCTAAAGGCAGAGGAGGAGATTCCCACTCATGAGTGGACTTCTGCCCTCTTATCTATGACATGAGCTGCCAAAGATTACTTGCCTCTTTTACCCTTGCCCTGATGTCGTTCCACCATATTTGGCATTCTGTTAGGTCAACTGGGTAAACTCTAAGCGATGTTATCTTCTGTCTAATCTCCTGCCAGATGATTTTCCTGGCAAAAGCCATGCTGAATAAGTGCCAGATAGTGCCCTTTTATTTTTTAACACCTTCTGTATAAGGAAGTTATTTTCTAATTTGCTAAATTTAGGACACCTCTGCCTTACTTGAACATGAAGATTTGCTACTATCAGTGTTCTCGTCTTCTGTTCCCTCCATTTTGTTTTGTGATTTCCAGTTATAGTAATGCAAGTCAGTGCAGAGAACAGCATCTAACAAGTCAAGAAATATGATACTTTAGAAGCAAAACTTAAAACAGAATTTCAAGTTCTTCATGTTTATGAAGATTTGACATTGTAATTATAGTATTTTTAAATCACTCCATGAATGTAAAATTATTTTGATTTTAAAACTCAACAAATGGTACAGAAAAGTTGTTTTTTGTGACCCTCACCTAAGGATACAGACATAAATGCTCTCTGAACCTGGAATATTCAGTAACTGAAAATGACAGTCTACAGGGAATAAGTTCGAGTGAAACAGGAGAACTATGATCAATATATGCTTTATTTTGTTGATACTTATTGAGTCTTGCATATGTGAGGAACATTATTATTGTTTAATGATCAGAAAGCTGTTAGCAGCATTCTTCTTATGGGACTGAGATTCAATGTTATCAAGAAGAGAACAATGCTGCTGCAACAGTATGTGCAGATCCTGTTCAGGTTATTTTACTATTTACTTCAATTGAATTAGCAAACTAAAGTTTCTATTTGACTGTTTTATAATCTATCAGTTTTAACTAGCTAACATATTTCATCTATGAGAAATTACAGGACAGATAAATGTAACTATGTTTAGCGTTTCTCTACATAGCAATCTGTCTGCCAGTAAATTACAGCCTAGAAATACTGGGACAAGTTCAGTTATACTCTTGCAAGACCATTGCTTTCAGTAGGGATGTATGGGTGTAATTCACAGCAGACTTTGGCCCTGTATGCTTTTAAAGATTGAGGTGGATTTTTTTTCCCAAAGGTAATGAGATATACTAATGGTAGTATGCATGAAGTGTGGGTTGGATTCTAATTTCAGATGCATGGTGTGTCTGCCATATTTCTGAGACTGTTTATTGTCCTTCATGAATCATATAGCCCACTACAAATGCAACACAGAAGGAGATGGTTCACGATATTCAACAATACATATTATGGTTTATTTTCAGATTAGAATGTTATAGTCTAATCTGTATTAAGAAACGTTATGTGTTATCAAAATTATCCCTTTGAAATTACAGAACCTGATTTTCAACCACATGGACTTTGTGCAGTTACTTACACCTGTGCAATGTGGGTGCAAAATAACACCAGATCAGAACGGTAGTATTTTACACTCAATTTGCAATTTGCAAATAACTTCACAAGCTACAAGTTCCGGAATGTCAGTCCCAGAAAATTCATTAAAAGAGCTCTGTAAATTCTCTATATAATTGGGTATGTATTTGCTACAGAGTAGAGCACCTTTTAATGCTTAGAGGCATTGTTTGAAAAAAAAATTGTTATTGGAAGTAAAGCTATATTTCTTGAAGAAATGTATTTTATATAAAATATTTGTACAGCCCATTAAATCTATTTGTCTATGAGAAATGTATTGATCACTGTCACTTTAAATGAACTGCAACAAATTTAGTAAAAACCATTAAAATAATGTATCTCATAAAATGAAAATAAAGATTAATAAAGGGAAAATTAATAACATACCCCATCTCAATGAAGAAACATACAAGTAATTACATAACTGTAAGGGAAAATTTGTTCTAATGTCTGCATAGGTGTCAACAGAAGAACTTGTAGGGAGTGCAGAATGCCCAGTGTTTACTTCATTCATGTTGATATGACAGCAGAAAGAGGTGCAGGCAGAGTCTGAGCAGCTCCCTGACCAGAAAGAGTCAAGATAGTAGAACCACTGAGGACCTCAACCTGCAGGAGGAGTTAAGAGTGTCTTAGATATATAAGTTATTGTAGTTGTAAGTGATGCTCAGATGAAATGAGCCAGCCCAAGGGCTTTTGGCATTCTAGGTGAACTATGACTTTGGCACCCCCTCCCTCCATATCCAATATACAGAAAAATGATAACATATTGGTATATTTTTTTTAAATAGAGAAAAAGTTCCCTTCCATCGAATTTGGTGCCCCTTAAAGCCCAGTGGGGAAGGTATGAGCTTTTATGTAATGGTAGACTTGGTAGTTCCTTGGGGTTATTATGCTTCCAAAGGAAATATTGTTCCATTAGTCTATATTAGCAATAATGATTAAAGTGAATATCAAATTAAATATGAAGTTAGAGCAAAAAAGGCTCACTGCAGACCTCAGACCCCAAGGCATGAAAGAAAGACACTTTCCTTGTGGTTCTGGTGTAACTGCAACTGGAATAATGAAATCGTTCTGACTTTCCACAAACATGCTAGCAAACTGATTGTTGGTCAGCTTTAGGCAGGAGCTGATGATCTCCTGAGGGGTGTGGGGGGTAGGGTGAGAGAGAGAGAGAAAGTTCCAGCAAATCAGAAATTTCTTGGAAGAAGATTTCCCTTCAGGTAATTACAAACAAAACATTTTTGTTTCAAGTCAATTTGACCCAAATTAAAATAATATATTTTGTCAAACCAAATCTGTTGGGCTTTGAAACAGTCTTCCGAGTGAAGTAACCTTATTACTTGTTACATTTAAAATGAGACTGTCTAGTATTCCACAAAATATACCATGCTAAACAGTATTGTATTAAGGTATGAAAAGACTTCCATGTAGACAGTGAAAAGATTGTCATGGCTTAGTTTAGAGAGGAGTTTAATAAGATGGTACAAGAAGTATAAAAATAATGAATAGTACAGAGATTGTAAATCAGATGCTACTACTTACCATCTCATAATACAAGAAGAGGACATTGAATTAAACCAAAAGGCAGCATATTTAAAATTAATGTAAGAAATATTTTTTTACACATCATCATTAAGCCAAAGCCCAAAGGAATGTAGCCGCCTTGCAAACTGACTGCAACCCAGATCAGTCTCTGAAGTCCTTAGGTCCTTAAGATGGGCTAACAGAATATTCAGTCTGTCTGTCACTAGAGGTTTTATTGTGTCACTGAAGATTTTGGTGACCATCAAGGGTTAAAGTAGGCCTGAATGTGCTGGAACACCATCCCAGGGTCCACCATTTTTAGGAGTTCAGCATTCCAGGGCCCACCATTTAAAAATAGTGGGCTCCAGAATGCAGCATTCGGGCTCCATTTTCTTTTTTTTAGGTGCCCCGACACTGAGCCCCTAAAACTAGCAAGCCCTGGAATGGTGTTCTGGCATGTTCCAAGAGGCAGGGGAGCTGCCCTGGCTTGGGCTGAGGCTCCTGCCTGAGCCTGCTCTGACTGAGGGAGGAAGGAGAGAGCGAGTTGGCCCAGGGCAGTGGGGGAAGACTGAGCGGCATGGCAGGGTATTGAGGAAGGGTTGGGGGACAGCAACGAGACGGAAGCCGGGGCAGTAGCTGGAGTGGGGGGTAGGCATGTGGAGACCAGTAGCTGTGGTGGGGGGGGGCGGTACCGGGGGGGGGGGCCAGGCGTTTGGGAGTTAGTCGCTGGGGTGTGTGGGGGGGGCCTGCACTGGCATGAGGGGGGCCCACACCAGTGTGAGGGCGGCCCACCAATTTAGGAGAGTTCTGCGCCCTGCCAAATTATACTTTAACCCCTGTGACCATGTGATCGCTGGCCATGTAGTGGCATTCCTTGACAAACATACTTTGTAATTCTTTGTTTTTCCATCCTAATACTATGCCCATAAAAAGAAAGACACCAAAACGGAACAAATGCTGATGGAGGTGTCTGCTGAATTTGACTATGAATATCCTCAATGCTGATCTTCTCCTGGCACTTAATATGAAGCAGTTTATGAAGACAACAAAAATTTAAAATATCAATCCGTTGTTCTTCAGCCTTTGTCAATGCCCACATTTCATGGTCATATAAAATAGTTGTATAACTATTGTTCTGTAGATCACCGACTCCACAGCAAACCTGATGGCACAGCAGCTCCACAGAAGCCACCAAAGGGCCCAAAACATGGTGTCAGCTGCTACTGTATAAGCGTCCACATCTTTCATGCATCTGTATCACTCATTGGCTATGTCTACACTTAGACAGTTATTTCAAATTAGTTCATTTGAAATTACCTTGATTTTAAATTGAAGTTATTAATTTGAAATAGAGAATCTTCACTAGACTCTTAGCTCAAATTAAAGCAGGATTTATTAACTCGAGTTAGAGAGTCTACATTAGACTCTCTAACTCAAACTAGGAGAGCTGCGGCTCCAGGTCCCTGGCTAGGGGAGCCCCAGCTCCCAGGGACAAGGGGAGCCCTGGCTCCCTGGCAAGCAGTGAGCCACAGCTCCCTTCTCCCCGAGACCTCCGGCTTCCTGGCAAGAAGAGAGCCATGGTTCCCCATGAGAAGGGAGCTTCCAGGGCTCCTCAGACAGGGGAGCCCCAAAGAAGTGGCTGCTGGGGCTCCCCTGTTGGAGGAGCCCTGTGGACGACAGCTGCTAGCACTCCCTGGACAAAGAAGTGTCTGGCTGAGGGGCTGCCTTCCCCACTGGGGGCAGGGATGCCCCAGCGGGCTGCTTACCCTGCCGGCCAGCATGGGCTTGATATGGCTCTGAACTGCTTGCGCTGCACACAAGCAGCTTGGAGCCAGATCAGGGTCCGAACTGGGTGGTAGAATAAACAATTCACTGGGGCATTCCTGCCCCTGGCAGGGAAAGCACCCTGCTAGGGAATTGCAGCCCCCTGGCTGGGAAAGCAGCCCCCTGGCTGGGGACTCCCCTGTTCAAGGAATGCTGGTGACTATCTTCTGCGGGGCTCCTCTGACAGGGGAGACCCAGCAGCCACTTCTCCGGGGCTCCCCTGTCTAGGGATCCCTGGAGGCTCACTTCTCCTGGGAAATTGTGGCTTTTCAGCAGAAGGGAGCTATGCTCCCTTCTCCCTGGGTCCCATGTGGTCACACGCAGCTCCCTTCTGCTGGGCAGCCACACAGGACTCCCTTGTCCCCATCCAGGAAGCCCATTAATTTGAACTAATCCTATTCCCCAGCTAAAATAGGGTTAGTTCAAATTAATAACTTCAAATGAAGAATTAATTCAAAGTAAAAGGATGCTTTATTATATTGAATTAGCACTTCCTTATTTCAAATTAGGGAACTGCTTAATTTGACATAATAAAATGCCTCCTTGGCCAGGGAATAAGCTATTTCAAATTAAGCCTCCTTAATTCAAAACAACTAATAAGGGTAGACATACCTATTATGATGCTTCCCAGGTATTTAGACAGATGTCCCCTGTTGATATCCTGTTTGGACAAGGTTTATATTGAGCTGCTTGATAATAAAGGCCAGGGACTTAATTTTAATAACCTTACCAATGAGCACAGTTTGATAACCTCACCAATGAGCACTGCTTCTTGTCAGACTGATTTTTCTTTTACATGACACATGATTAATATGGGAAATTCACTGCCACTAGAGATAACTGAAATCAAGAGCTAAGAAGAATTTGAAAAAAGTTTAGCCATTTCATATATACAGTGAGAACCTCCACAGTTTAATTTGAGAGGACTGGAAAAAACAGTAGAACTGCTATAAACCTTTATGCTTCAGGGTATAAATGAACCTATAATTTGCAAGCTTAGAACAAAACTTCCCCTATAGATGGTTATTGTCTATTCCAGGGTTTCCTGTAGTAACATACTGTGCATCTTTTCTGTTTATAACTTCCATAGTTCTTTGACATACTGCAGGTGCATGCTCTGTCATGACATACCTGGAATTTTCACAGTCTAACTGATATGCATGCAAGATGGTTGTAAAGTTAATCTCAGCTGTGAGAATAAAAACTCCAGATGAAGACATTACATTTAACACAGTTCTGAGAAGAGAAGGTTTTCGGTATAAACAAATAAAAGAAGAAAGAATTCATGTTTGTATTTGATTTCTTTGGAAGTGGAAAGGATGTTTATTACAAACTGCTCTATACTTTATACTACTTTTAACAAGCTGACTCAGAGATGTACCTTCAAACTAACTGTAAAGGACAAGGTATAGCTGTATGTTAAAAACTTGAAGAAATTATCTATCTATCTATCTATCTACACACACACACACACACACGGTAACTTAATAATATGGAAATATCTCTAATCAGATCACTACAAAACAGTCAACTTATTTCTGGCAAAAATCTTTGAAAAGAAAATCCCTAGAATAAATTTCAAGAACAAGGGTCTTCTGTTTATTGGAAACCTTTCTTTTGATGGTCATCTGTTTTATTCTTTATTAAAAACCTAGGAGATGACATGGACACTGCCAGCTTTGGATCAGACTATCAAGTCAGTTGCTATTTTCTTGTACCACCTGCTAGCTGGAATGTAGCCAGAATTCAGCTAATGTTTCTATGGATGGGTGACAAGATTGTGATCCAATTTTTGGTGACTTGTAGCTTGGACTACACTACAGCTTTTCCTGAGTGAATTTGACAAGGTTTCAACTTGTTCAAAATGCTGCCATTGTCAATTTAAAATTGCATAAAGAGAAAATTCACCAAATTCTTTGGAGCAGGCATTGGATCTGACAGACTAAGCACCTGAAAGAAACCTGCAACCCTTCCATTCCTAGTTTTGGAAACAGATTAACTTGCTTTGTCAACATCTGGCAGTCCATAACACTGGACAAATGGATAATGGAGATAATACAGAAGGGTTATACAATTCCATTTGAATCTGTGCCTGCACCAACCTTCCTAAACTTTCCTATTTAGGGATTCTTCTCACAAGAGCATAAGACCAGAGTTAACCTTTGCTTTTGGTCAGTATGTTTACTCCAAATACTTCTTCATATCAAAGAAAAATGGGTGGGCTTCATCAAATACTACATCTATCTGGAGCTAGCAAACTGGAGCAGCAAACTCGAATTTTGTGAGGGATTCTCCAGGTGAAGAAAGAAGAACTATGTGACTTTGGGGTGAGGTGGTTGGTTGCTTTTCTTTTGTGCTTACTTGCCATATGCCTGCTTGATTGAAATTCATAATGTGGTCTGTTGAGGGGAGGGAAGGGCTGTTTACTGAACACAGTGGCTTTCTAAGCAAGGCTGAGTACTTTATAACATGAGTCTAGCCTGCCATCCTTTTATCTCTAATCCTTTTAGGAGTCCTTAATAAGGGGGCAGGGCTAACTCGGTGGTTTAAAAAGCCAACTCCTAAGTGACCTTAGGAGCTAGCAAACAGGAACAGGAAACAGGAGATAGTTATGAGGCTTTTTAGAAAGGGAGCAAGAATGCTACATACAGCTAAAAAATATTCTCTAAGCATAGACCAATAGGCCCCCAACAACCCAAAAAACAAAACCAAAAAACCTCCAACTCCTGCCAAAATAAAAATGCAGACAGAAGTCCAGCAGTGAAGTAGGGGCCTCCCAGTTGACTGCATTGAATGTGGTAGGTATGACTCCATGCCTTCTAGTCAGGCAGAATCTGTGTGCATTTGGTGTAAGCAACTCCTGGTTCTCAGAGACTGAATATGAGCTCTTGAGACTGAAGTGGTTGAACATGAGGAGCTAATGGAGACAGAGAAGTATGTAGATGAGGCTTCCTGGGACACAATAGAGCAACTCCCCACCCCCTGCCACACCACCATCTGAGAGGCTATTGAGGAGAACTTACATTTTGAGAACACCAAGAACACCAAGCTGGAGTAGAAGGAAACAATCAAATAAATGATATGTTGTGGAGGTCTATCTTGGGGTTTGTAGGTGATGACCAGTGGTGTTCTGTTTTTTTGTTTTTGTTTTTTTTTCTTGGGCTTCTCCTATAGTAGCTGACTTCTGGGTACCTGTCTGATTCTGTCAATTTGTTTCTTCACTACACCAAGTGGGTACTGTAGTTTTAAAAATGGTTGATAGAGATCCTGTAGGTGTCTATCTCTGTCTGAGGAGTCGGAACAGATTCAGTTATATCTTAGGGCCTGGCTGTAGACAATGGATGGAGTGGTGTGTCTTGGGTGGAAGCTTGAGGGATGAAGGTAACTGTAGTGGTCTGTAGATTTACAGTATAGGGCGGTTTTTATGTGTCTGTCTACAACATATCATTAAGTACATACAGCCTAAGTACCTACAAGATGATCCCTCACTCTCTCAAGTCTTGGGAGAGAGACCTCTCTTCCCCTGCAGACAGCCCCCAACCTTAAACAGATACTCAGCAGCAACTACAGCCCTAACAACGAAACATCAAAGCTGGCACATACCTCTGCAACAAACCCTGTTGCCAACTTTGCCCACATATCTGTAGAAAAGACATCATTTAAGGACCTAACCAAGCCAGCTACTCCAACAAGGGCTCATTCACCTGCTCATCCACCAATGTGATTTATGCCATCATATGCCAGAAAATGCCCCCACACCTTATACATTGGACAAACAGGACAATCCCTGTGCAAAAGAATAAATGGACACAAATCTGACTTAAGAAATGACAACATTCAAAAACTGGTAGGGGAACATTTCAATCTCTCTTCTCACTTCACTGACAATTTGTTAATAGCTGTGCTCAAGCAAATGGGTAACACATCAAAACTTCAAAGAGAAACTACAGAATTGGAATTCATTTGCAAATTTGATTGTGTGAAAGCAGGATTAGATCATGACTATTGATTCTTTTCCCATTACAACAGTGATTTGACTTCACCCTCCTCTTTGTGCTGTTTCCCACTGTTTGAATTTTTACAATTGCTTTGATTTGCTGTCACAGTGTGACCTGAGGACCCTATGACTTACACTTCCCTGCATTGATTTTCCTCCCGTTCTGTAAGTTCCCCCATCTTCAAACCATCTGATGATGTGGAATTTTCTCCCATGAAAGCTCATGCAATAAATAAATTTGTTAGTGTTTAAAAGTGCCGCCAGACTCCTTGTTTGTTTTGCCCAGGATGGTGACATTGATGGTGAAATGTTCAAAGAGATTAGAGAGGCTACAAAGAAAGAAAATACAATAATAATAATAGAAGATTTCAACTAACCCCGTATTGATGGGGAAAATGTCATCTCAAGATAGGATACAGGGATACATTTTCTACATATCATTAATAATGGCTTCTTGGAGCAGCTAGTCCTAGAATCTACAATAGGAGAGATAATTCTTGATTTAATCTTAAGGGGAACACAGAGTCTAGTCCAAAAGGTGAGTATAGCAAAATCATTCTGTAATAGTGACCATAATGTAAGTAAATTCAACATTCCTGTAGGGTGGAAAATACCTAAGAAACCCACCGTAGTAGCATTTAACTTCAAGAAAGGAAAATATACCCATCGTGTCTCTCTAATTTTCTGGGACAACAACACTGAATAGCACTAATCTTTTTATATTTTATGCTGCTGTTCACAAGGATAAATCCATAAATATTCTCAAATATTGTACAATTGAGTCAAGAATATTACCTGGAGTTTTAGTCTGCAGCAGAGATCCCTCTGCTTGGGAGAATCAGAGCTCATTCTCTTAGGGTATGTCTACACTGGAGCCTTAAGTTGACTTAACCTCCCTTAAGTCGACTTAAGGAAAGCCATGTCCACACTGGGCTTTTATTAAGGCAACTTAAGCACTTGCTTAAGTCGACTTAATAACTCCAGCCCTTAAAGTCAACTTAAGCATTAAAGTCGACTTTAATAAGTCGACATAATGCATTGTAGATAGGGTCATCTACATTGCAGTCTTTGTTAAGTCAACTGAACTTTTAAGTCAACTTTGCGATGTCAACTTAAAGTTGAACTTGTTGGGTATGTGCACACAGGGCTTTTATTTTGAAACAACACCGCTTGTTTCGAAATAAAAGTACCTATGTCCAAACGACGTTTTCTTGTTTTGAAAGGAGGGAGCTCCTCGTTTTGAAACAAGCGCCCTCCTTTCGAAACAGCTTAAACCACTTTGCTTTCGAAAGGAGGGTTATTTTGAAACCAGTTGTTTTGAAACAAGGATTCTTTCAAAATAACAAGGACCTTCCTCCCATAGCACCCTGGGGGGAAGGTCCCACCCCCCCTCAGCACCCTGGCGAGGGATCAGCACCCTGGCCCGGGTGCTGAGTGGAGTGCAGGGGGTCCAAGGGTGCCTCAGCTAGCTTCCCCCCCGCTTCCCCTTGTCAGGAGCAGGGGAGGGATGGGAGCCTCAGCCCCCTTTGCTCCCCCTACCCCCGGCAAGGGGAAGTGGGGGGGAAGCCTGCTGGGGCACCCCCAGGGCTCTGCTCCCCACCTGGGCTGCAAGGGAGCTGCTGGCCCCGCAGCCCAGTCAGGGGGACTGCAGTGCCCCCAAGCCTGGGGCACCCTGCCTTTGGGATTCCCTGGTGCCCCCCCTCCTGCCATGGGTGGGAGGCTCCCCCTGGCCCCCTGCCGCTTCTGCAGGGGGCAGGGGGCTTCCACTGCCCCTCAGTGGCTCCCGCCAGGGGTGGGGGTGTGTCCCCTGCCCCCCTCTGCTTCTTCAGGGGGTTGGGGGGCTCTAACTGGGGGTGAGGGGGCTTCCCCTGCCCCCTCATGGCTCCTGCTGTGGGTGGGGGGGGTTCCCCGCCACCTCCCCGCCGCTTCTGCTGCGGGTGGGGCCGGGGCTGCCTCCCGGCCAGGAGTCCCCAGCAGCCCCTGCGTGGGGGAGGTGCCTGGGAATCCCGGGCGGGAGGCGGCCCCGGCCTGGCCCATGGCAGAAGCAGTGGGGGGGCATCGGAGAAGGCCCCCGCCCCTGGCTGGAGCCCCCATGCCCCTGAAGAAGCGGCAGGGCTGGGCAGGGGACTCCCAGGGGCGGGGCTCCCCTGGCCCAGCACAGGCCTCCCTGCCCCTCCCCTCCCCTATTTTGAAATAGCATGTCACAGTGGACCTGCTATTTCGATTCCCTCTTTTTTCCTTATTTCGAATTAACTTTTTTTGTTATTTCGAAATAACTTGTTTCGAAATAAGGCCTTATTTTGAAACGGCTTTAAATCTGATGTTCAGGTCAGATGTTCAATTCACTTGGGTGGTGCTTCAGTAGTCTTACTTAATTAGGATACCAAGTTCCACCTATCATTAATGGAGTACTGCTTGTTAAACTGCCTTTTGAGTGTGAATACACAGAAGACAAATTAAAGAAAAAAAATGAAGATTATTCTCTTGTAAGCAGAGTTCTTCAAAATTGACTTTACATCTTCACACTCCAGGCTCATCTTCCCTTTTTCCTCAGAATCCTAATAAAACATGATTGCAGCGGTGATGGAAAGAACTAACAGGATAATGAGCATGGTGTCTTCTTTTTATAGCCGGACTCTCAGAATGTTTGTGAACACTGATGGGAAGGGTGGGATGGGTGCATGAGACCTTTTATGTCACCTTTCTGAGAGAGTTTTACCATTCAGATTGCACTGTTTGATGCAGCTCATGAGTGGGGATGTTCAACATTTGTCTTGAAGAACTCTGCTTACAGATAGTAACATTCATTTACAAGTTCGTACTAAATCACCTTTTAACAATTGGAGGGAGCGTTCTTGTACTTTGACTCTGAAATCTAAAGCTGCCAAGCTTAGTAAACTTGGGCCCCTGTCCATCAAGCAGCTATATCTTTATAATTTCCAGATGTGGGGGAGGGTAGAAATCAGTCTTTAATTTTCTTCAGAAGACAAATGCTAATTGCTCTTAAATTAATTTATTTTCTTTTGGCCCTAAACTCTCTCTCACTCTGAAAAAACAGTTATACATGGTAGAAATGGTCATCATGGTAAAATTCTTTCATAGAACTGGGGAGGAAATCTGATCTTTTGGTATTATGTAGAGTGTGGAGGATCTAATTTTGATGCTTTACTGCTCTTCCTAAATCAGTTATCTTCCAAACTTATGGGGCAACTAGCTGAGATCCTCCTGATGATATAATTTCATGCTCCATCACATGTTGTGAATGCTCAAAAAAAAAAAAAGGAATATCTTATTGTACTGAATACTTTCTTGTGCCTCTGTACTCTCGTTCATGAAGCACTATAAAAATGATGTATTTTTTACTGTCTTATACTGCCTTCAGAATCCTCTTGTGCTTGCTTATGAATGCTCTGTTCTGGGGAAAAAAGTGCTGTATATTTTGATCTCTCTGTATCATTTCACTTGACTTTTATGATGTTCCCATTTGAAACATTTTCACTTTCTCTCAATGATGTCCTTTACTGTTTGTTACTTCCTGATGGTTGCTATCTGACTAGGTAGCAGATTCCAGTGATAGAGAATATTTTAAAATACCTATAATTGTCTTCTCTGGAGAGGAATCTGTTGCTCTGCTGGTTTGTTGTGTTCAACACTTTCTTAGGGCCTGGCCACACAGAGATGGTAATTGATCCTTATCTTCAGGTTCTCTGGGAAAAGAGAGAGGAGACGAAAAGTCTGCTTTTATTCCACCTTCTTTTTCTTTTGGAGAGATTTTTTTCAGCTTGATGTCTCAATATCTAATCTGTTTCTTCTAGTGTTCTGTTATTCTACTGAACTATAGCATTTGTGGTCTGGAAAGCTGTATCAGTACATGCCTTTACAGAACACTTAGCAAGTAGACAGCATGCAGTGGTCGAAAGACAAAGAATTTCATATCGGTCTTTGGGAGATGGAAAAGATACACAAATTCACCCTTTCCAAGTCTTAAGAGACCACTGAATTTCCACACAGACCAGATAATATCAGAGGTAAGAAACTAACTAATTTTGCAAAACAAACAAGGAGTCTGGTGGCACTTTTGAAGACTAATGCATTTACCTCTTTGTAACTAATTTTGGTGAGCTACCCTGAGTCAAATAAATCAAACATGAAACTCAAATCAAAATAACAAGATGAAAAACAACAGGAAAAAAACTTATCAAAATATTAAGATCTATTAGAGAGAAACTCACCAAAAAAAAGTATTATTACAGCAACAGATTAACTCATCCTATTGAGCATGTACAGCCGTGATGTTGTGAATCTAGTTTTTTTGTATCTGCTTGTTTACTGTGTTCATCCTGCAAGCCAGGCTTTGTCTCCTATTCAGCTTAGTATCTGTATTGTGATGAGTCCTATAGGCTATGTCTACACTAGGGGGCTATTGTAAGCCGACTTCACAATGTCGACTTTAAGTAGACATAAAGTCAACCTTGTGAAGACAACTTAGGGGTATGTCTACATTAGTAGACATCCCCAGGGCCAGGCTTTTGCCCCGTCCCCTTCCCTGCCCTGGGGTGTGATCTGGGTCTGGAGCCCCAATCCGGCCGTGGGGGCCCATCCAGCTCCTGCTGTGCCCCTTGCCATGGGTGGCAGGGGCTGCCAGCTGGTTCCTGAAGCCTGCAGAGAGGGGCTGGGAGCCCGATTGGGTTCCCAGCCCCTCTCCACATGCTGGAGGAACCAGCTGCCAACCTTTGCCATCTGCGGCAAGGGGCATGGAGCCCAATCTGGCTCCGAGCCCCTTGCTGGAGGCAGGAGGAAGCTGAGAGCCCAATCTGGTCCCGAGCTGCTTTCCAGCGTGGGCTCGGAGCCTAGTCAATTTCATGGCCTAAGAGCCTACTCAGCTTGACAGCCTCAAACTTCTGGATTTTTTACATTTAGATTTAATCACTACTATCATTATTGTGTGTTTTACAGTTAAATAGATATTTCTTTAGTAAGTAAATCTACAGTACTGTCCTGAATAATACTATGAAAAGTTGTGTAACTAGAAAAAAACTATGTAGGCCAAATTTATTTTCAGCTTCATTTCATTGACATCAATGGAATTATACTAGGGATGAACCTGACTCTGCCTCTTTACTTGTGAGGAATATTTTCTCTCTGGCCAGAGAAACAGCTGCAGTGTACTTATGAGTGTAAAAAAAACCAAACCAAACCAAACCAAAACAAACACCCAAACAAAAACCCCTCCTTTTTTCAGCAGAATGAGTGTTCAGGCTTTTTAATTCTACAACATCTTATTTTTTCATAATGATTTGTATGAAGGCAGTCACTGGCCTTATCCTAAAGCAGGGGTCTCAAACTTGTGAGCCATGGGCTGCATGTAGCTCCTAAAGCTATTTCCTGCAGCCCCCAATGACACTAACATTATCAATATTTGCAATATCGCTGTATGAAAAGGTTTCAGTGGTGCTACCTTCAAGCTAATGTACTAGTCCTCATGCAGCCTTCATGGTGATTTGTATTTGAGGCCCCTGTCCTAGAGATTTTTGCTTCCGATCTCCCTTCTTGAGTTTGCCATGACCTATATTTCAGTCTCTTTTTTGGTAGCTGAAATTCCCTGTGGCTGAAACAACAGCTGCAGCTTGCTGAGGGAGCTCCAAAAAAGGGTGAAGCTTATGCCTACGATCGCTGTTTCAGGTCTGGCAGAATGAACAGAGAAGTCTTTTGCCAACTTTTAATCCTGTGAAATTTAGTCTTATTACTTACATAGCTACCGCATAGTATTGCACATAATACAGTACCTTGTAATTGGGATTTATTCTTCACTTTGTTTCTGCATGAAACTTATAATGACAACTGTTTTAGCTGATAGAGTAACAAATCATTTAAATTTATTTGAAGTCATTTAGACCAGTAGCTCTAAAATGTAACATACGATTTTTTTCTTAAACAATACTATTATCCTGCCCAGGACCGGATTAAGGGGCACTGCTATATAGAAAAGAGATTGGGGCACAGGCTTCTGATCTTTCAACCCCCTTCTTCCCACAGCCCTGTGCACCACCCCCTGGCCCCAAGTCCCTTTCCCTGACCTCACAGCAGGTCCTGAAGCCCCCCCACACTACTTATCTTTGCTTGAGCTCAAAGGGGAGCCACTAGATGCTAAACCTGCTTCCTGCCTCAAGTGGTATTTACATTTCCCACCTTGGGCCACGTGCCTGGGAGCACAACAGGGCAGAAGATTTAAAAAGGCCCTGCAGGCCCCAGCTCCCAGGTGCAGCTGGGATACTTCACAATACATTTTCATTCCCAAGCACTGTGGCCCCTGAGCAGGTTGGGTTTTTGGAGGGCTGCAGGGCCTCCCTTTAGGCCAGGACCCAGGGCTGCAGCCCCTAAAGCGCCTGCCTTAATTTGGCCCTGCTCTTGCCAACTAGTCAATATTTCAGATTTTGAAATCCCTGATCTGACAATGAGAAGCAATTACTCACTTCAGCTACAATGACAATGTTCACTTGAACAATTAGGGGAGACAAAAATTATGTAAAGGAAAATCAGTAAATTGCTTGGGTTAGGTGGTGTTTAGGGGAAGAATAAATATGGGATTAAATTTATACATGATAAATCATTCTTATAAAAATAAAAACAATAATTTTCCTGTAGGTTTTCTGACCTATCCTACAAAACCAAGTAGAAAATTATATCCCAGCTGTAAAATTTCATAGACCGGTTCAAAAAACCCTGCAGATTTCTAAAGAACCCTGTTAGTTTCATCCCAATTAAATTTAATAAGACTTTTCAATATGGACACTTGGTCAGAGATATGGCAAATAAGGAACATTACCTTAGGCTGAGTGGAACTGTAGAATGGGTTTAATATCATGAAGAGAAAAATAAAACAAAAACAAAAAAGGAATCTTAACAAACAAAAATAGGATTTATTGATCTAAATTGTTTTCCAAAGAATGGCAAAGTGTCAAGGAGTGGTGTTGAAAAGGAGAAAGCAAAGCTCATCCATTTTATTACAATATATATATTACATAGAGACAGTTTCTACTAGTTAAATGTATACATCAATCTTATTTTTGTTAGTAAATTAATTTACTCAAACTCCAGCTCCAGCTCCTTTTAAGAACTGACTTCTACTACTACTGCTTTGCACTTAAATAGTCTTTTCAGCCAAAAGCTCTTTACAAAGTTTGTGAATATTACCTCTGTTTTACAGAAAGGAAAACAAAGAAAGGATATGGGATTTAGCAACCAGTTTTTGGCAGAGCTGGGACAAAAATCCTGAACTCCTGATTCCCATATATAGGACTCTAGTACACACAGAATCTGAATCCAGATGTAAAGCTACATTTTAAAGCTTGTGCTATAGCTAAGAAAGAAACAGTATTATTATTAATCACTTACCATGTTTACTTTACAAATTCTATTTCTTTAATAAGGCCTATGTACTGTATGATTTGTACAGTATGTAGGAAATATTTAAATAGTCATGACAGTATTACAATTTCAGTTGTCTGGGAAATCTATGCAATTTTAGTGAAACTTCAGGGAAAGCAGAAAATTTCAATAGGCACAGAATAGCCTTGTACTTTATAAACTTGTAAAATAATTGGCATATATACTTCATTCCTAACATTTCCACTAGAAGAAATGAGTGAAAAGAATAAACAATTTAAATAAATGGACTCATTCCACTACAGTAGAATTTTTTTTTTTTTAAGGCAGGTCTTCATTGGCAAGCAATATGACAATGCAGACTTCATGAAATCAGAAAGCTTTACATTATGGAGGATCAAATTCTTGGTTGTAAATTGGTGTAACTCCATTTACTTCACTGACCAATTATATACCATATGAGAAGCTGGCTGCAAAAGGCTAAAATTGTTAAAAATATATTATTCAAACTATTTCTCGCTCCTTTTTCTTGGATTTAATGACTCAGAGTACACCTGCACTTTGAACTGCGTGTGTGTTTCCTAGCTTGAAGAGACATAGTCATGCTTCCTCTGATCAAGTGAAGTAAACAGAGGATAGCCATGGTAGTCTGAGCATCCAGGGGGCTAGCTGGCCCATGTATGTGCTGTCTGAGATGCTAAGCATACAACTGAGGTGGCTAGCCCTTCCTAAAGCGCATGCCATGCTAAATCAGAACCACCGCAGGTATGTCTCCTGGAGCTGTGAATTACAGCCCCATCTTGAAGTACAGATATGCTCTCTGTGCTCTCCTGGTTCACTCCTCTGCTTATTTAGTAGGTCTTATGCTGAATCTTTTCCCTCTATTCTGCTCTGTTTGGTTTCCCTCAGGGTTCTCTTTCTGATTCTTTCCTCTTTTTCCAGTTTACTTCATGGGCTCCCTTTATCAGCTTTAGGCTGACCTCTACCAAATCTCTTCATGCCCAGCCTGTCTTCCTCTGTCTTCTTTCTCTGTCCCTCCAACACTTTGTAGATATCCACTGACAACTCACACTCACTATGCTGAGAACTGAATTCTTCATATTCCTTCCAAAACTGTCCTTGTTCTCCATTTCCACTGATAATTCCCCTATATTCCTTGTCACCCTGCTTTGCAACCTGATAACCTTGTTAAAGGAAGCAAAAATATTAAGTATTTCCCCAATATTAAATTTTCATGTACATAATTGCAATAGCTGCCTTAGTATGCAATCACAAATGAGACAGGAGGTGGTCCTGTCAGTTAAAAACTAAATTGCCAGGTTGGCAACTCCACACTAGGCAGAAACTCTAGAAAGTAAAGAAATGCACGGCTAACGTGACCTAAACAATCTTGCTGTGCTCATGTATTTGGGTCTTTAGAACAAATACCAGAAGGTATCATCCACTATTGCATAATTGCATCAATTACTCTGAAGTTTGAGCACTTACCCTTGTACCACTGAATGCTTGCACATAGATCACTGTTACAACATTTAAACTTAAAAAAAGACTAAGGCTATTTCTACACTACCAAAGATACTCTGAATTTTTTCGAATTTATTATTTCAAAATAGGAGTCTTGTGAATGTTCTCTATTTCAAAATATGGCAGGAGTTCTTATTTTGAAATAGAGAGTTTTTGCTAGACTCTCTCAAAATGGGGAAGGCAGGAAAAACTATAGGGCCATTATTTTGAAAAAAGCCAATTCTGCAGCTTGAAATGGCTTTTTTTGAAATAACTATTTCAAAAGAATAGCTCTTCTGAAATAAATGCGGGTTTCGTTATTTTAAAAAAGAGCTGCGTTATTTTGAAATAACAGAGTGCTTATTTTGAAATACCAAAATGCCTGAATGGACAGGTAAAAGGTTTTTTCAAAATAAGCCTCATCTTGAAAAAACTTTTCAGTGTAGACATGTCCTAACAAATTTCTTTATCACACTTTCTGATCCTTGATTCTGGGGCTGGGCTGTGGCTGGTTTGGCCACAGCCCAGTCCCAGAAGTTAGAGCAGTCCCTATTCAGCTCCAGTTTAAACTCACCCGCCATCACATAAAGGAGCTATTCTGGGTGTGTGGTGTTGATCGATATACACCTGTGTATTCTGGTTGGTATTGCTAACTCTAGATTTTTTTGTTAATGAAGAGATTTTCGCTGGTCTGAAAATGAGTTTGGTGATGAGGGACAAACGCAAGCCTCCTATTGAATTTGAGGCCTGCTTTTGGGGAAGGAAGACCCCTTCGATTGGCTGCCAGTCCCATTTGCCTGCTTCATGGAGCAGAGTGACCAGAGCTGATGTAGGAAGAGCTCCCTCTTTCCCTCTCTTCCCTTGCCAGCTACCTGAAGTTGTCATAGGAGGGAGCAGAAAGAATTCAGCAGCTCAGATCAGGTCCCATTCCCTCCTGTGAACAGTTGAAATGGTTTCTTTGCTTCTTCCCTCTGGAATACCAGGCCTGGAAGGAGTGGGCATGCGTGAGTAAAGATCCTATGGAGCTGTCTCCCCAACCCAGCCTGGAAGGGAAGAGGAGAGCTTGCTGCAGCTTCCCCCTCCCAGTCCTGAGAGATGGGGCATGTGAAGATCACCATGAAGTGCAAGAGCGAGACAGAGGCGATGAACTGCTGAGGGTTTGGGACAGAACTGATGGGGAACAGGGATAGGGCCTATGCTGATGTGGCATCTGTGGGTCAGTATTGATTTGGAGGTAGACAGCAAACATAACTGGTGGGCAAGAGGATGGTCAGAAGTTGGAATGAGAGCTTTTGCAGTGATGGGCTGGAATCACTGGCTCACTAAATTTGGGAGAGTGGGTGACATTAATTCTCTCTCTCATGTGTGTACATACACACGTACACACATGCATGCACGGGCACATATGCGCACACATACACACACTCATCGGATGGGCAGGGGAGGTAAAAAAAATCAAAACACAAAAAAACCCCCCACAGTATATATTTTTTGTGTGTGGAGTCTGACTTATGAGCTCTTGAAGGAGCCCAATTTGTGATTTTTGATCACCTGAGGTTGGCCATACCGTACTTCCTGTTGCTAGAGATGACGATCCTTTAATACCTCCTTAATAACTTTTCCACAAAGTTAGTAATCCAGACGGTAGTCATTATGTAATTGACCTCGTGTTTTCCTGAACAAGTGGTTAAGCCTTTTTATGACAACTGTGCTAACACAGCAACTAAAGGAGACGCACTGTAACAGAAAAACAGGTCCATGATATTTACCACCTCAGGTCACAAACTTTTAAAACTCCTTGCCAGGATCTCCTCAAAGCCCTTGACCAAAATGCCTCCATTTTACACATAATGTGCAATGGGTTGAAGTCAAAAAGGCAGAACTGAAGTTTGTGGGTGACCACTGCTGTGTATTTCCCTGCTTCAAGACCCCCCGCCCCCCCAGCAGAAGGGTTGCACTTCCAGCAATAAAAACAAGGAGTTGTGTGGCACTTAAAGATTAACAGATTTATTTTTCTCATGAGCTTTCGTGGGAGAAAATCCCACTTTGTCAGATGCTTTGAAGATGGGTGAATTTATTCCATTCTGTAAGTTTATCCATCTTCAAAGCATCTGACAAAATGGGATTTTCTCCCATGAAAGCTCATGTGAATAATAAATCTGTTAGTCTTTAATGGCACTTTTCTTTTTTTTTTTTTTTTGCTGAACTAGACTAACATGGCTAGGGTTGCCAGATACCAAAGCATGGAAAGGAGGACAGGGAAGTACAAAAGGAGGACATTGGAGGACACATGGAGAAAATGTCGCATTAATGGAATATTCTTCTGTTTTAGGGGGCCCTGGAATGCTTCCCCCTAAAAATAGGGTGTTCAGAGGCATTCCAGCATACTTTAACCGCAACAAGTAAAAAGCCAGACAAAATCATGTATTTTAAAATGCCTACTAGACGGCGGACATGAAGTTAAAGAGGAGGGAGGACACGTCCTCCTTTTGCCTGACATCTGGTAACCCTACACACGGCTATCCATCCCTTTGGAAAATGTATTTCCAGGCTTTCCACGCATTGGAGCTGCGCAGAGGAGCGCCCTGGTCCCTGCAGGATTTCTGTCCCTCACGGTTTCTAACCTCTCCCCGCAGCCCTGGAGCGTGTGCCCGGCGGGGGCTCGCAGCGCCGTGGGGCCGAGCTCCGCACGCCCCCTCGCCCCGGGCGGTGCGGGGAGCAAGTGCGCGCGGAGGGGCGGCCGCACTCAGGCGCCTCCCCTCATTGGCCGGGCGGGAGGAGACGAGCCGCCCTCGCCCACCCCACCCCGGCCGGCGCGGCGCTGGGGCTGGGGCTGGGGCTGGGGCAGGACGAGGCGGCGCAGCAGGGGCCGGGGGATGAAAGAGCCGAGCGGGGCGGGGGCGGGCCCGGGCCAGGCGGGCGGCGGCTGCTGCTGAGCGGGAGCGGGAGCGGGAGCGAGCCATGCGGGGCGCGAGGTGGCTGGCGGGGCTGCTGTGGCCCCTCTCCCTGCTCGTCGCCAAGTCCTGGGCGCTCCGCTGGCACCCGGCACAAGGTGAGCGCTCGCGGCAACAAAAGGGGACAGCGTGCGCCGGGCTTTCGAGGAAATACGGCGCGCGCGCGGAACCTCCCGCTCGCTGCGGCGCGCGCTGGTGCCGGGCAGGGGGGGCGGAGTGGGGGCCGCGGGGGGGGGGGGGGGGGCGTCAGCACGTGCTGGGGCCCCGCTGCCTGCGCGTGGGAGTGTGCGGCGCGCACGTGCGGGCGAGCGGGGTTGTGCGGTGTGGAGGAGTGGAATCAATTGTGCGCGTGCGGTGGGCGAGTGAGGTGCCTGGGGACCAGGCTGTGGTGCAGGGCGGGGGTGTGACGAGGGACTGCGGGACAGCTAGGATGCCAGCTGGGCTGTGTGGACGGGGGGGGGCAGGCTGTGTGCGGGACCTAACCTGGCCACTCTTCTCCCCAGCGCCTGAAATTAGGGGGAAGTTTGGGCGGGGTGTCGGGATGCTCACTAATTTGGTGTAATAGCTGATGGGAGGGGGGATTTGGGGTAATTCAGGGGGAGTGTTAGGGAAATCCCTGCCACATCCCCATGCATCCTGGAGGTGAATGGCTTTGCGAGGGTAACCAGCTGTCCCATTTTTATAGGGATGGTTCCAATGCATGGGTTTTGTTTTCTGTAGGTACCTATTTCCTTCCACCTCCTTTGCTGTTTTACACAGTTTGCTAGCTGGTCACCCTAGCTCTGGCTCAAGGGCAGCTCACTGCCAAGGCCCCATGTAGAGCTGTCTTCAGTGGCCTGTTAAGTGTGTTGGTGACACGTTCTTTATATGTGGATGTTTGGGGATGGGTAGGAGGGAGGAGGGCGTGGCATGTGGCTATAGGAGCTGGTATGTCTTGGTGCTTGTGGTAAGGATGCCCCCATGATGTGTGTCTCTTGGAGAGGAGATGCAGGAGGTATACCTCCTTTCTGACCCATCTCCTTGTCATGCTAGATGACGCTGTAGTAGGGTTAACAGATGCCAAAGCATAGAAAGGACAGGGAAGTACGAAAAGGAGGACATTGGAGGACGCATGCAGAAAATGTTGCAATAATGTAATATTTTTCTGTTTTTAGGGGGTCCTGGAACTCTTCCCCCTAAAAATAGGGTGTTGTGGGATGTTCCAGTATCCTTTAACCCTTGTAAGTAAAAAGCCAGATAAAATCATGTATCTTTAAAATGCCTGCTGGACGGAGGACGTGAAGGTAAAAAGGAGGACATGTCCTGCCTTTGCCTGACATCTGGTAACCCTACACTGTAGTATGCAAATGTTGGATAAAAGTATATTCATTTCCACGCCGTTTGATAAGGATGAATCTCTTTCGTTCTGTTGCAGAGACCTTAGTGAAGCAACTCTCTACCTATGAGATAGTCACGCCTACCCGAGTGAATGAATTTGGAGAAGTTTTCCCTTACACACGTCACTTTGGGAGGAGGAAAAGGAGCTTGGAGGCACCAGGGGAGCCCCCTACTTTCAGGACTCATTACCAGCTGCGTGCTTATGGGCAGCTCTTCCATCTGAACTTGAGCATAGATGCAGGCTTCATTGCTGCTCATTATAAAGTGATGCATGTGGGGGATCCACAAGAGCAGCGCTACTCTGACTTGCGCCACTGTTTCTATCGAGGACATGTCAATGCACAGGAAGCACAGACAGCAGTCTTCAGTCTCTGTGGTGGCCTGGTAAGTGTGTTGGTTACTGCTACCCATTCTTCTTCATTTATCTCTTTCCTTTCCCTGAAAGAGACATACTAGGACACCTTTGCAGCAGAGCAAAGTCTGAAATTCTCAAACACTATTTGAGGTAGCTGGTCATGCAAGGAGTAGGAGTTGGTGCTGACAGTTTTGCTGTCATGATGATTCTTTTTGGTGGGACAGACACATACCATTTTTTTTAAGACCTGCTAGTGGCATATACTGTAATAGGATTGTTTGGTATGGCATTTTAACATAGAAAAACTGTGCTTCAGAAACACAACAATCCATCTTTTCGATTAAGTGATGCTATAAGTAATCATTAAACATTATATATGTATAGCAGGATAAGAAGGAAGGAACGGTGAAGTGGGTTCCTGGGATAGCCAGGTGGCTGTACTGTTCCTTCCTCTGCTTCCACAAATGCTGTAGGAAGAGATGGTGGAGAAGAGAAGCATCCGGTGTTCATTGTGCCACAATCACCCAAATCTTCAGCATTGGTTTACCTTAGCCTGATCATGCTTCTGTTGAAGTAAATGAAGAACCTCCTGTTGATTTTGGTGAGGCCAGGATCAAGCTAAGCAGATTTGTTTTTACTGGAGTTATTATTCTGACTGCAAACTTTGGCTACAAAATATGAGAACTGGCCTTTCCCTCTTTATTTAAAAGACACAAACAACCCAGCCCTACTCGAAGATGTGCATTGACGTCTCCTTTTATCAATTTCTTATGTTTTTTCAGTGCGATAATACTGCTTTATTTTAAAATGAGAACAGAATAATAAAACAGTTGTTTTGTTATCCTGTATAACTTTTGCTATTTTAGAGATGAAACCTTCTAAACTTATGAGAAAATTGTATCTCACAGCTATTTAATGTAAAAAGTAGGTATTGACAAATATTTTTGTCCTAGTTAAACAAAAATACAAACTAGTTACATTGTAGATGTGGTAAAGGAACAAAATACAGGGCTTTGGTTACACTTAAAACATTGGTGGTGGTGTACTGCATTTCAGGGAAAACACTATATGTGCCGATGGGAGGGATTCTTCCTTTGGCATAGGTGCTCCACCTTCCCAAGGGTGGGGTTTAACTGAGTGCTCAGGCAGATGGATGTTTTTTGTGCTGCCAAGTGATGTAGTTATGTCAATCTAATTTCCAAGACTAGGCCATAGAGTGAAAGCTGTTACATTTGTTAGACCTGCTGTCCAAGCACAATGTTGTAAAATAACATTTCCCTCTAAAAATATGATTGTATAGTTGTTACTGTGTTAAGTTAGGAATTGATTGTGTAAAGGCCTAGTCCCGTACAGCTGTGCAGGGAAGTAAAACAAGTAAGGCTTTTAGGTCTGGACATTGGGGAAGCTGTACACCCCTGTACTCTTCCCTCTGAGCATTTGAGCAAGGACGATGTGGAACATACAGCAGAGCTAGTTGGGTGTGAGTCGAGGGATTATGTAGCAATTTACCAACATATGGCAGATAGCAATATTAAAAGGGGATTCCCAAGGAAAAATTGTACTTTAAAGGATTGTCTTTGCACAATTCCTTCCCAGTGCTTCTTTTGAAAAGGTGCAACTTTGTGCTGCCCTCTACTCAGATCTGAGTCTGCAGACTCAGTCTAGCTTTCAGACACTGACTGCTTGAACTGAACAAGTAAGGAGACCAGACCAGAGACACTGTTAATATGCATACCCAGTTTTGCTTTTGAAATATCCCTAGTAAATACTGATTTATGTCATAAAAAAAAAAAAACAACTCAACTCCAGACCAAAGCTCTGCCAAACAAAACCTTATACTGCACACACAATTGTCAATCTGTGGAGCAGATGAGAAAGAAGGTGAGCCAGGTGCGTCAAGTGTTTATCAGGTTGCTTAATGTTCTATTGCAAGTGCTGAGATTAGGTTGGGATAATGAACTACAGTGATGGATCTTAGAGGTTTTACAATTTTCTCCTTTCACAATTTTCGTTATCTATGAATCTTCCCTGTGAAGCTGTTTTTCACTACTTGAGGGGATTTCACCAACCTGAAAGTCACAGCTGTCTGAAAATTTGGTACCTGTTGTACTTAAAGTAATATATAAGCTTGCTGAAACTGAAATAAGACAGTGAAAAATATTTTTCTCAGTTGTTCAGTTTATTTGCGCTGTACATTCAACAACCATTCTGTGTTACATATAGTTGTATTGATTTTAAATGGGACTAGTTGTGAAGAAAGTAGCACTGTAGGTAAGGATAGTAGAATCTAGCCCTTACTTATTTTGTAACCTTTATTTATAAATATACTAGGGCAAATCCCCTCTCTTAGTGAGGCTCATTTTCTCCCATGTTAAACCCAGTGATTCGAGCCTGGCATGTGGAAGTGAACAGCAGGGAAGGATTTCCCTCATTGTAATTTCCAAGAAAACAGAAGTGAGTGAAATTTGAGAGGCTACTTTGATCCATGTGATAAGTTATGTTCTTGAGTTTCATGTCTTTCGGGGGAACTGCTATGGACCAATGCTATAACAGTTAAGGGGAAAAAGCAGAACTTAAAAATGTTCTAGGAAAATTAAAAATAATGTTTTAAAAATTGTTCTGAAGATCTATACAGTGAGCCTGACAGTGATCAGAAGTTTATTTGGTAAACCTGGTACTCAATAACCACTTACTCACTTTGGCACTTTTCCTCCACTTCCCTGACTTCATGCAGAGCCTTCATTACTACCTCCCAAGTTCCTATGACATCCTTATTTGTAATTTCATCCCTCACTCCAGTCACCTTTTTGAACTTCTGCTTCTTTCTCACTTCAGTGTAAGCCTCCTCTCAAGAGCATGTGCAGTACCTGGGGAACATTGCATAAAGCAGGGGTCTCAAACACATGGGCCGCGGGCCACATGTAGCCCCTAAAACTATTTCCTGGGGTCAACAACAGCACTGCTGTTACCGATATTTGCAATATCATTGTATGAAAATATTTCAGTTGTCCGGTCCTCGGGCTAATGTATTAGTTCTCATGCGGCCCTGTACTAATCCTCCTGCAGCCCTTGTGGTGATTTGCATTTGAGACCCCTGGCGTAAAGGCTGTTGACAAACTATGCATTTTTGATTTGCTACATGGCAGTGCTTGCATTAGGTTTAGGGATGTGGTAGTGGGAGAGTGGGGAGGTTAAGAGGTTGTTAGGGAGCCTGTAGTAATTGCAGGGAGGGAGTCTATAATTAGGAAAGTTAGTGATGCAGTCAAAGGCAGGAGGTTAAGTGGGCTCCCAGTTGAACTTTTGATTGCTTGCAGGCAGATTGTTTACATCTTTTAAGTGATTTCTAAAATTACAACTTTTTTCACTTTATTTCTGTAAGTTTTTTTTCTTTGTTTTGTTTTTACTTTTACTGCGTTGGTCAATTTTAGCCTTCTTACAGGAGTGGGTAACAAAGTCTCCTGTGGATGTCATGGGCAGCATGTGGACCAAAGTGGCCTCTCAAACGTTATCCTGACAGGAAAACAAGAGGTAAAACATTGATTTAATTTTACAACTTGATGGAGAAATACAGTGAAATACTAAGACTATTTCGATATAGTAGATGACACTTTTATTTAATAATCACAGCTGGAGTGATTTGAGGTAGCACCTACCTGAAGGAAAAATGAGCTATTTGATGCTGCGGAAACAGTAGGCTAAGCCACTGGAGAAGCAGTGTGGTGGTCGTGAGGCCCCTGGGAAGTGTTGATGGGCCTGGAGAGATCTAAACCCTTCCACAGCTGAAGAATGGGGTGGCCAACTTTTTGCAAAATGCTGTTCTCTTCTGTTGCTTGCAGAGGACTCCACATACAGTGGATCTAGTGTAGTTCTCTTGCTGGGGTATGGGAGGGGAATGTGAAGAATTCAAATTGGCACAGATCCAAGTGTGACAAGGGCTCCCATGATCTTTGTCCAGCAGAGTTTGAGAAGTGGCCACTGGATCTGCTGTTAAATGAATCCACTGGCTCCATGCAGCACAGAGAAGCAAGAATAGCAAGGGCTAAAGTAGGCTCTGGAGATTAATAGTCTTCAGATTGGTCACTTTTGTGGCCTATGTAGGGATTTGTTTTCAGCCATTTTGTAACACCCCTCTTCTCTACACTTAGCCTGGCTACTCTGGTTTTAGGAAAGTAGGTAAAATTGGGGCCTAATCATTGATCTCCAGAACTTCCTCAGTGGAAGAGGTTTTGTTTGTTTTGTTTTAACAGGGGTCATTAGATCACATTTCTGAGGGGGGATTCTGAAAACAGCAGTATCTGCTCTTAAGTATGAGTGCAGTAGTTTCTTTTCAAGAAAAGCAAACAGTTCTGGAATTTGCTTTACTGATGTGTTATTTTTAATTATGCTTGGTTAAAAAATTTGATGGCAGCCAGAAATTGATACTAACATAAGCCAATAGTTAGACTCATCTGGAATTATATTATACAGATAACATCTCACTGGCATTTGTTTTTTTCCCTTTTTAGTATAGTTAAAGTGTAACAATCCTAATGGGTTAGAATAAATTGAGTTTTCGAAGAAAACTTTTGCAGTGCTTGTTACTGACTGCTAAATTGTATTTTTAGATAACATTTAATTTTAGTTGACGGGTGGTTGAAAATATTTACTTCCTAACTCTGAAGAACAGATCAGTTTGCAGAAACTCAGTTAAATGTATAACCTGTATGAGGGTCACTACATCAGCTGGGAAAAAGAGGAAAAAGGAATAAAAGACAATGGAAGTGAAAATTTGTGCAGAACAAAGGCATTGTACCATGCTGTTGTAAAGAATGTTACATTTCATAATTATTACTTCTTCTAATGCACAGACTAGCACAAGCTAGGAAAAAAATTTATTAACTGTCAGCTGTAGACAACCACAATCAATTTTTGGACAAATGAAATTTAATTGCTGCCGATATATATTTAAACATTCACCATTCATTAGGAATCCTCTATTTCTAGCAGATGAGGCTATAAAACGAAATAATATGTCACTGAAGTACTTCAGTAAAAACTTGTATTGGTACCCCTCAGCAACGCAAATTGGCATAAAGAGACAAGAATTTACTCACTGGTTTAAACTTGTGTTATGCTCATATTTAACCAAAAAAGACATGACAGGAATCTGTTCAAACTCCAGACTTCAGTTCAATGAAGGAGAACTAGGGGTTGGATGCTTTATTTTTTCACCTGAATTTTTCAGTTGATTTATTTTTCTTCCTCTGCTGCTTTCTCCCTGATTCTTGCGGTATCTTCTTTCGTGCTCTCTTTCTCTTCCATGCTTCAGCTTGATTTTGCCGTATTGACACTATTTCTCAGATACTTTGGCTTGCTTCCTCTTAACTTTTCCTCACTATCCATTCTTGTAGAGAAGGCCAATCTCTAACTAAATGAGTTTTCGCTATGTGACACTTGGATAGGTATTTGTAACTAAGCGAATATTTTTTCACAAAACAATTGTCTCAAGGTTCTCGCTCTCAGTTTGGGTGTTACAGAAAGAATAGCTTAAATGTTTAACTGTTTTACTTTATGATCTTTTGTTACACTTATGTTTTCTTAAATTTAGTCAGGCATTCTACCTAGAGAGGAGCATTTAAAAGTGAGAAAGAGAAGAGTAAGAGGGAAATTAAGCACTTCTTATAGCCATATTATGTAAATGTGTTGAACAAGATTGGTCTGTGTCTCGTGTCAAAACTCTCAGTCATTGTGTATGATGGTTTCTGGGTGATCAAATGCATCTGCCTCAACTGCAACCAAGGAAGAGCAACCATCAGCAGTTTAAAAACCAAAAACTTACATGAACCTGGGACCTGAAAATGAGACAAGCCTTTGGAGGTGCTACTCTTTCCTCTTTTTCTCCCAGAGGCTTTCTTTGATGGTGTAAGTTTTGGTGCCCAGAATGCAGGTGACTTATCTCTGTTGTGTCACTTACAAGAAAGAGACTTATTAAAGCCAACTCAGTTCTGACAAATAAAGCTGCAATAGCACCCAGTCCTGGCCTATCTCTTCTTAAATAACATAGGTCACACTTTAAATGACTCAGTACAGAGAAGCTAGGCTTCTGTTATCCCAGTTCTTTAAAAGTGACACACTCCGTGAGTCCCAAGTGCTTTGTATAATATGGATTTATCTGGCTCTGATTTCTTTGAAGATGGTTGCTGACCAGGCTATGTATTTTTCCGTCACTCTATACCTATTTTATGCCAAATCTCTCTCAACTCTTAGTACACCAACTTCCAAGTACAAAATTGTTCTTGATAATAGGTGGGTTGCACCTGATTCTTGTTTCACCCTCATGATGGACATGAGCTAACACTTTAGAAAGTAAATTTATGAGCTCTTTATTCTAAAGTTGATAAAAATTGCAAACTGCTCTTGAAAAGTCTCTCTTTTCTGATTGAGGGAAATGTCACCTTCCAAACGCTCTAGGACAAAGATGGTCACATTCTTTGCAGTGATCCTATGAATTTTACTGTCACTTCTGCTCACCAGCTTTAAGCAGCTGCAACCCAGAGTGTGTGTTGTTGAGCTTTCACCTCTGTATGTGATCCCTCTGAAAGTACACCGAAGGATTTACACATATATCTTTTATTATACGATAACCCTTACATGATACATGTTTATTTTGATTTGGACACCTATTTCAGGCTCCGAGTGCATTAACAAATCATTGTAAAACATTTCAAAACAAAAAACCAAAATCAGAACGGCAGCAGGCCTCACCAGCTAGTCAGCAGAAAAGAAACATCCCCACTTCAGGTTTTTTCAAACTCCACACACCTCTGCTTTCTCTGGACACCTGTGCAAATTGATAGACTTTTAAACATGCCCCAAAGGTCAACAAATTCTGGCAGTTGTTATTTCAAACAGCAAGGTGTGCATGTATAAGGGAGTGAATTCTATATCTGAGGTTCTGTCACAGAAAATGAGCTGTCTGCAATCCCGCTCTCTTAAAAACCAGAGAGATTTCAGCCTGAGTGCTTGAGCTGATTTCAACTGGAACATTTTCACATGAGAGATGCTAGATCTCATATAGGCAGGTCTCAAACCATTTAAGGCTTATAGGACCAAACTAGTACCCTAAGTTTGATCCAGAAACCAACAGGTACTGATGCAGAGCTCAGAGGGTTGGTTTTATGTGCTCCTGGGGAGACTGTTTAATAACTGGGGAATGCTATCTTCAGTTTGCAGTGGATTTCAGATGTAGCTTCACGAGTACTGCACTGCAGCAGGCTAAATTGAAGATGACAGAGATAGGATTATGGTATCTGTGAGATTACCTCTGAGAAGAGGTAACAACCTCCTGACTCATTGTATATTGAAAAAAGCTGTCCTGGTCACCACTGCTGTTTGATTATCTAGAAGCAATTGAAAAATTACCAGGACTTCAAAATTATGTACTTAAGTAACAATGAGTAGATACACATCCAATATTCCATCCGTAGCAAAAGGATCCATATTGTCATTGTCATATCTTCTGGTTACTTTACCCAGCATACCATCATCATTATCAGTTTTATTAGATTTGAGCCATGACAAATTTGTTCTCCAGGCCACAGTCTCTACCAGATACAGGGTGGTGGATATTTAATTATGCTTTGTGATAAATTCCAAAGGTGTAGCCATGTCAGTCTAGTTCAGCAAAACAAAGACTTTAGTGGCATTTTTAGAGTAACAAATTTACTTATCTCATGAGCTTATATGTAGAGCCCTGCAAATATGCAGATATCCATGGATATCCACATTATATCCACATCCGTGGATCCAGCATGGATATCTGTGGACCATTTCTTGCAGATGCAGATCAGATACGGATCCACATATTTGCATCCGTGCAGGGCTCTACGTGTATATCACTACGTTCTGTGAGTCTCTCAGACTGGATATAAAACTGGGTAGGATCAGCACAGTAAGACTTTAGAAACTAGTTCTTTTCTTTAACTCTCCTAATAGCTCCTTACACAGCAAACAGGAGAAAACTCCCCAACTGCTAGCCAGATTGTTTCGATCAGAATAGAGCTATATTTCTGCATAATTTTCCTTCTAGTGAGAATGAGGGGTGCCTTCAAACAGACCCGGGAAGTTCCTTCTTAAGCGACGTCTGTGGTTTTTGAGTTGGGCTGAGCTGAAGGGAGTGACAGACACTTTGGAGGGTAGGGACAGGCTACAAAGTGACCTTGAGAAATTGGAGACCGGGCGAAAAAAGTTTGGTGATGTTCAAGATAAACAAGTGTAGAATCCTGCACCAAGGACTGAAGAATCATATGCATTTCTACAGACTGGAGATGACTGGCTACACAGCAGTTTGGCAGAAAAGGGCCTGGGGGTTACAATGGTGATTCTTATAAATTTTCTTTTGGGTTTAGGGCTCATTCCACATCATGCAGCAGCACTTCGTGGTGTGGGGAGAGAGTGCCACCTTATCTACAGTTCTGCTGTGTGTTTCCTCATGTTTTGTTTCACTAGACATTACAGAGTAGCTAAGTGTGTTGTTAGTTTCTGTTCTCAGGAATTAGCAAAGACTGCTGTACCAAAGGCAGCTATGCCAAATTTGGTTAGTTAGCGCTTGACCAATCCACAGAAAGCATTTTTTTTTTAAATACCCTTGTTTTTCCTTTTTCTTATGGGTATTCTCTTACTGCTGTTCATGCGTTCTCTCGAGACTTCTAATTGCTATTCCCAGCTGTCACAGAACCCTTTCATTTTAACATCCTGTTCTGTCTGAGGCTAAAGGTACATCAGCCAAAACACATGGGGCTGGGTTCTTCTCTGTGCTGAGATCCATTTGGTACAGGGTTGAGGAGATATCAGGGAGCTGGCTAGATGTCCCTGGCATTCAGCTTTCCTGATCCTAATGTAGGTCACTGCAGTTTATGGGCTGCTCTGAATCCCAGCCTAGTCATGTGCCTTTTATGGAAGTGGAGGGAAAGGCCGATGTAGATGCAGGCTTTGTTGGCTTTGTGTCAATGGAGGTTTCCTTCCACAGGGAAGATGTGTTGCTGGATAGCTCCAGCTAGATTCCAGCCCCTTTGCTCTGCTTGAGTGCCCTGACAGGGCTGAATGTTTGGGGAAGAAACCTCTTTGCTATTTCAGTAGGAATAAAGAGGAAGAATAAGATGGTGCGCATCCTGTTATACGTTGACATACAAATGCATCTGAACTAATTAAGACTGAAAATGGAAACCAATCTCCCTTCTGTGTTTCATCATGAATGTTATAAACAGCAAAAGAACTAGCTGATTTTTCTATATGGCCTATTCCTTTAACATTTTGCTGTGATTTGGGTTGGGCAGTTGCATCTCATACTGTGCTTTGGAAAGATTTGGAAAGAAAGCTGGTCATATGTGTCACCAAAGTCTTCCATGGAGGCTTTAACCCTGCATAGCACTCCTCAGGTCTTTATGCTCTCCCTGTGTCCATGCTGACCTGTCCCAGCTCCCTTGCAGAATTGTTTGTGAAAGAGACAACCTGTGGTTTCCTCAGTTTCCAGACTGCTCCAGTAGTAATTGTTCTTCTGTCTCAGCCTTCCTAAAGAGTGTTGTTCGTCTTGAGTCTAACTGCTCTTTTCCAAACAGTTATCTATCACTGTTCCAGAGAGCTTAACTAGAGTGACCTTCATTTGGCATGGAATTGAAAATAAAGAAAAAATAGCAAAATAACAACAGGCCATGTGGAATATTAAAAAATAGCTAGATTACCACTACCGTAAAAGTTGGTAGCTAGGCTCTACAGTTAAATACAAATTATGAGTTAAATCAGTGATTTTCAAGCTGTGCTCCACAGAACCTTGGGGGTCTGCAGACTATGTCTAAGACATCCAAAGACACATCCATTTGAAATTATTTAAGGGTCTGCAAATGTAAAAAGGTTGAAAACCAGTGAGTTAAGTCATATGAAAACCTTATGAACTAATAAGACCTTTCACTTTGGCTTCCAAACTGTTACCTTCTCAGAGGCGTTTTCTTCGCAGTTTGTATGATATGATGCAGCAAAATGTATCCGGAGTCAATCTCTCTCAATGTAGTTGGTACATTTTTGAGCCCATCTCTGCTGTGAATGCAGTCAAATCACAAAACCTGACTGTAGGACTCATCTTCCAGCCTCGTTACAGTGTGATTTCTCTTTAGATTGTAGATGGAACTTCAAACAAATTAATGGTTATGGCAACTTTCCATGTCCTAAGGTTTAGCCTCATTACACAATATTGTCATCTTCTCTGCATCACTAATTCCAACAGTATTTTAACTAGATTGTCTGACTTGGCTGTATCTGAAGTGTAAATAGATCCTTTGTGTAGCTAGCACCTCTTTTGTTGGCTTTGTATCTGTGTGGTAAGATCTGCACGTTAAAAATTACTGTATTGAGCAGTACCTCATCAATTAACTGAAAACGGAATATACACTGAAATTTTATTTTCAACACTGTATTGTAGACCATTAATTTATTTGATTATATTGTTTGCTTATTCTTTTTCTCTTGATGCACCAGTTTATAAGATCCTCCTAATTAGGTGTTCTGTTTATATATGGCTTACTCATTTCATAAGCATTTTGTGTGTTTCATGCATATGTAGCTTCCAAAGAATTGAGTAGGATTTAAAGTGTGTGTAAATAAGGGCAAAATTTGACCCCATGGTATGCAATGGGGTTTGAGACAATAATTGATAGTCTTGGTCGATTGCTCTACAGAGGCATATTTGGCAAATTGTTTGTTTTAAAATTAAATTGAAGTCTTTTTTCTTTGAGTGTCCAATAGTTTATTATTGTTTTATCTGTATTTTATTGTCTTAACCATTCCAGTGGGAAGTGCGGAGAAATATACTAATTGTTTTAGGTTAATGAGTAATGTTGAAATCCCATTTAAAATAAAACTATTATTTAGTGTAGCATGACTATTAGGAAAATGACTTACTGTGTATTATTTTGGTCAGCCTGAGAAATATACAGTTTCCTTACATATTTTAAGGAGTTTTTTTATAAGTTATTCAGGCACTGGTATATATTGCTGTGAATTTTCTATGCCTTATTTCTATTTAATGTGAAAAGAATTTATGCATGTGCATTGTTATGCTCATCTTTGGGATAATTCTTATGAGCTGACACTTGAGTTAGCCACTTGGATTTAGCTGACAGAACTTATAAACAGCTTTGTTAGGACAATTGCACTTGTAGATGAGATTATCTATTTAAGTGGTTTAATGGTCATGGTTAAAGAAAGCTCAGTGCTGTCTTAACTAAGTTAAAGCAATGTTTAATCAGCATTTGAATTAAATGTTCCTCTTTTGCCCAGTCATTTACAAATACCCAAGCATCTAAAATATCTGACACTGAATTTAAAAACTGTTCATGCATTAATGGAATAATGATCTCCTTATGTTGCATGAAGTGACAAAGTAACTTTTTATCTATGTGTGTCAAGTAGTCCTTCCTAAACTTTTCTAAATATTGTCATATCTGTGTGTGGCTCATTCTTAGATAGTAACAAATAGAGTTGGTTAAAATGTGGAGAGAGGGGAAACTTTGGAAAAATTAAAAAAACCCAAGCAACCCTCTTTTTTTTTTTTTTTTTTTCAAATTTCAGAATTTAATTGCAACTTGAAACAGGTTGACCAGGTCTATAGTTGACTAAAAAGGGGGAGAGGTGATATTTTGTTGAAATGTATCCTATTTGATTTTTAAAATTCAAAATTTCATCAGTCTTTTCTTGAAATTCAGTAGTTCTGCTGCCTTTAGTAGCAAGGGACTCAAATATCTGTAGCAATATTTTCCTGTTTTCCAAACCTGAAGGTAGGTAATTCCAAATTAGCGTGACTGAGGTGTAGAAATATAGATTCTTAGCTTTTGTCTTTGTCAGTCAGTCATTTAAAAAGACTAGCTCCCCTGTCCTATATAGTCTTATAGACTTTATTTACAGAAAACATGCTACACTGTGTAGTACATCTTCCTAATAGATATGAATATTGATTTCCCTCGTTACTAAACATTATCACAACTCCTTCTGTCAACATAAGATGCAAATCCAACTTCATAATAGGCATTCCTGTTAGAATATGTACAAGTCAGTTAGGTACAAGTTTTGTATAAGTTCTAGTACTTTCTGTGAGATTGGAGCATTTGGACATCATTCCAATAAGTTCCACCAGTTGAGTGATAGCTGTTTGTGTCAATTAAGTTATAGTACATGAGAGTATAGTCAGTTTATAGTACCTGAGAGAATAGTTAGTTCAGTACAGGTCAGCTTGCCAAAGATAGCATTAATATCTCATAATGAAGAGTCACAGAAGTTGGACATTAGATCATCCCTTCTATCTTACAAATGAAAGATTGTTCCTTCAGTAAAATTGGTGCATGTGCAGAAAAGAATCACAAAAATGATTCAGTGGGTGGAGCAAGTGTATACAGGTGTAACAATAACTGTTCAGGTAGTTACTGTATTTTATATATATATATTAAAGGAACTGTTTGATGCAACTCGCAAAAGCACTGTTCAGTTGGCAGTTACTTTCAGAAGTTTTATAACATATCTGTTTGTTGTAACAATAAAAAAATTTAAGGAGCCAATTATTCAAGAAGAAAACAAACTTCACAATAAGCTTAATATATAGCAAAGTCTTTACTATGACTCGTGTTCTTTTATTGACTATTTTTATCATATTGCATCAGTCCTGGATGCAGCGCAGACCTAGCACAGCCATTCTTTTGGTCTTATGAGCTACCAGAATCAGAAGGATACAAATGTTATACTAACCAGGGTTAGTCAATTCACCATACTGGCTTACTGTATTTCATATGTACACACCTGACTACAGAGATTATCATATGACTCGTATTTATGGCTGCTTTTGCCTCCCTGCTCATCTTGTCACACATCAGGGCTTTCAGTTTATGTCCAGCTTTTGGAAGGAGGTATTTTTATCTCCTCAATGTCTATTCTTATACTTCCATCTCCAATCATCCCCAGACATCTGGTCAAATGGAATGGGTCAGTCAGATACCTGAATGGTATTTAAACTGCTTCCTGAACCACTGCCAAAATAACAAGGATATGTTACTTCCATTCATCAAATTTCTTTATAATAATGTAAAACCTGATTCCACCTGATTCATTCTTTTCTGCTCTAGTTATGGTTTGTATGCATAATTTTGTTTCTTTGTCTCCTTGTCCACACTGATTCTTGTTGCTTCAGATCTGGTATAGAGTATTGGTGAAACTCAGGGTAACTTTAAGGAGCACATAAATCCACCAAAATAGCTGACAAATATGACACCAACACCAGATAATATCAAGAAGTCCCTGCTTGAAAGCTCCCCTCCTCTGATCAAAAAGAATGTCTGCTAAATATCTGGCTGACCTATGCATAAAGTGGACCACTAATACACAAACCCTTACACCATTTTTCAGTAAATCAGCCTAGTGGCATTTGAATTGCAGCCCCCTTGATCTTGGAAGATCCATCCAGTGTATCATATAATCCTCATGAAACTGTTTCTTGATGATCCATTTTCCAGCTGGTGTGTACTACCTGTGCCCCTGGTTCAAGAACAGGAGGGTGAAGAATTTGTAGTTTGGAACATTCTGGGTTCCAAAATATATAGATGAGCACTGTATTGACTGAGAAGGTTGTGGACCTGAAGAATGTTTTGGAAAGCTAGTCAGTCATGTTCTTGAAAATCTTTAGGCCTTCAACAATGATCATCCTAAAAAGCATATGGAGAGCACCCTCAGAAGTGAGGGGTGTTGTAGCATTGTGTGTTGTGGGTCTTGAATACAGGCCTGTGAAGCTGCCACATGCAAGACTTAAAGTATGTGTTGTCTGTGTCTGTTGTGCAAGGCCAGATCAGGAAACTATAGATGATACCCTTCAAACAAAGCCTATGCTCACACACTCAGTGAGATCAGCTGACTAATAGCCAGCTGCAGACTGGTCACTTCTTAGCATAAAACCTTCTGTTCCTACCACACTCTTTTTTGAGCAACTGGTCATTGGTCGCTAGGCCTGGTCACTTATCTGGTCACTAGAATTGTGGTTATAGAATCATAGGGTTGGAAGGGACCTCATGAGATCATCTAGTCCAACCCCCTGCCAAAAAGAGCAGGGCCACTCTAACTAGTCCCAGCCAGGGTTTTGTCTAACCGAGCCTTAAATCTCCAAAGATGGAGATTCTACCACTTTCCTAGGTAGCCCATTCCAATGCTTCACCACCCTCCTAGTAAGAAAGTTTTTCCTAATATCCAAGCTTGTCCTCCCCAGCTACAACTTGAAACCATTGCTCCTTGGTCTGTCCTCTGTTACTATTGAGAACAGCTGACCTCCATCCTCCTTTAAGCATCCCTTCAAGTAGTTGAAGGTTGCTATCTACTCCCCCCTCAGTCTTCTCTTCTGGAGGCTAAATAAGCCTAGTTCCTTCAGTCTCTCTTTGTAAGGCTTGGGCTGTAGCCCCTTGATCATTTTTGTTGCCCTCCGCTGGACTCTTTCTAATTTGTCCATGTTCTTTTTGTAGCGGGGTCCCCAAAACCAGACATAATATTCCAGATGTGGCCTCACCAGTGCCAAATAGAACTCCTGGCAATACTTCTACTAATGCAGCCCAGTATGCCATTGGCCTTTTTGGCAGCAAGAGCATACTGTTAACTCATCTCCTGCTTCCCATCCACCATGACCCCCAGGTCCTTTTCTACAGTGCTGCCAGTTAGCTGATTGCTCCCAAGCCTGGAACAGTGCATGGGGCTTTTTTTGTCCCAAGTGCAGGACTTTGCGCTTGTCTTTGCTGAACCTCATGAGATTTCTTTTGGCCCACTGCTCCAATTTGTCAAGGTCTCCCTGAATCCTGCCCCTGCCCTCCAGCGTGTCTGCTGTTCCCTTCAGCTTGTTGTCATCCACAAACTTACTGAGTGTGTAATCTATCCCATCATCCAGATCATTAATGAAGATGTTGAACAGAACTGGCCCAGGACCAACCCCTGGGGCACACCACTCGTTACTGGTTGCCAACTAGACATGGAGTCATTGATTCCTACTAGCCGAAAATGTTGATCTAGTCAGTTCTCTATCCACCTTACTTGACCACACATCCAACCCATGCTTCTTTAACTTGCAGATGAGAATGCTGTGGGAAACTGTTTCAAAAGCCTTGCTAAAATTGAGGTATATCACGTCAGTGGCTCTTCCCACTTCCACAAATCCAGTCATCTCATCATAGAAAGCAATGAGGTTGGTCAGGCACGATTTACCCTTGGTGAATCCATGCTGATTGTTCCTGATAAGACTATTTTCTTCCAAGTGTTTCAGGATGGATTCTTTGAGAACCTGCTCAATGATTTTTCCAAGGATTGAGGTGAGGCTGACAGGTCTGTAATTCCCCAGATCCTCCTTTTTCCCTTTCTTGAAGATAGGTACTGTATTTTGCTTCTTTCCAGTCTTCCAGCACCTCCCCTGTTAACCATGAGTTTTCAGAGATAATGGTCAGTGGTACTGCTGTCTCACTGGCCAGCTGCCTTAGCACCCTTGGATGCAGTTCATCCGGCCCAATGGTCTTGTGCATATCCAGCTTCTTTAAGTAGTCCCTAATCTGATGTTCTGTCACCAAGAACCTCTCTTCTTCTCTCCAATCTGCCATACACAGTATACTGGGCTGGGAGCTGGCCCTCTCAGTGAAAACTGAAGTAAAAAAAGCATTGAGCACTTCAGGTTTTTGCTCATCCTCCACTACAAGGATACCTGCCCCATTCAGTATGGGACCTACACAATCACTGATTCTCTTCTTGTTATTAACATACTTGTAGAACCCCTTCCTGTTATCCTTCACATCCCTTGCTAGCTGCATCTCCAATTGTCCTTTGGCCTTTCTGATTTTATCCCTGCAGTCCCAAGCAATAGCTTTGTATACCTCCCTAGTCATCTGTCCAAGCTTCCTATTCCTGTAAGATTCCTTTTTATGTTTTAGCTCAGTGCAGAGTTCTCTGTTAAGCCATGCTGGGCGCCTTCCACATTTGCTGTTCTTTCTGTTTATTGGAATGGTATCTTCTTCTGCCCTTAGCAGGGTTTCTTTAAAATACAGCCAACTCTCCTGGATGTCTTTCCCCTTCAGATCAGCCTCCCAAGAGATCCCGCCCACCAGCTCCCTAAGGGAGCCAAAATCTGCTTTCTGAAGTCCAGGGTCTGCATTTTGCTTCTTTCCTTTTTTCGATTAATCACGATCTTGAGCTCTACCATCTCATGGTCACTGCTGACCAGGTTGCCATTCGCTTCTACTTCCCCAATCAATTTTTCTCTGTGAGCAGTAGGTCGAGAGGTGGAAGGTACCTAGTTGGTTCCTCCAGCATTTGTATCAGGAAGTTGTCCTCAACGCTCTCCAAAAACTCCCTGGATTGCCTGTGCACTGCTGTATTGGCCTCCCAGCAGATGTCAGGGTAATTGAGGTCCCCCTTGAGAACCAGGTCTTGTGATCTAGAAACTTCTGCTAGTTGTCAATAGAAAGTCTCATCCACCTCCTCCTCCTCCTGGGCTGGTGATCTATAGCAGACACCCACCACGACATCCCCCTTTTTAGAGGAGAGGATAACCTTAACCCACAGACTTTCAGCTGTCTCGTTTCCACTTTTGGCCAGACTTGTGGTTGACCAGATCCCTAAGACCAACTTCTTGCCTAGTTAGCTGGTTTCTGCTCCTTATTCATTTCATCTTGTTTTGTTCCTTCTCCCTCATCCCAGTGATTGATTCGTGCTTTGATCTCTGAGGTAACTTTTGTCTCTTACCTCAGCTTCGACCTGCTGGTGTGACTCCTGACTCTGAAGTCAATGTTCCTCGGGGCTTTGACAATTAGCTCAGACTGTCCAGGTATGGGCCCTGACTAGCCAATAACATATACATTCTACAGAGTGATTACAGTCTAAATCGTAGACAAAATACAAATAATAACAGCCAACAATGAGGCGTGAATGGGCAAAGAGGCGACAAAAGTTACGAAACAGAGGTCTACAAAAATGAGGTAAAATATAATGAATAACATCAAGAAAAAATGAATGAGGAATGTAGGAAAGGAGCACAAGGACTACACAAGGGTTCACGTACCTTTCAGTAGACTGGACCTAAAGTTCAGATGTAAATCCGAAGATTTAGCAGCACTCATGAGAGGCAGTGGGGGAAGTCTCTGTAATAGTATCATTTCAGTAAAGATGAATGGTTTTGGGGTTTTTTGTTTTTTTGTTTTTTCTTTTTCCCCAGGGAATTAAGTAGGAAAATGAACTATACAATCAATATAGTAACCTCTGTGATAGCTAGTTTGATGTTAAGTTTAATTTTACTCTATCTCCAAATTACCAGTTTTTAACATGCCAAAGATTCGTGTTGGTAGTAAAAAAGTTGCCAGAGTGGGTAATTTTAACACTTGGGTAGGAAATGGTTAGAATTTTGGTATTTGGTGAGAGATTGAAGGCAGTTTGGTTTTTTTGCAGTAGCTAGATAAAATGATTATTGAAATAATTAACACTGTTGACGTTTAAGTTGTCATATTTCTGTTTCAGACTTAGTTTGAAACAATAACTCTGGCTTTAAGGTTTACTTAGCTGTAGCCTCATGAGTTCAACACTGACTGGATTTTTTAAGATTTTCTTCAAAACCATGATAAGATAGGTTTTAAAAATAAATGGAATATAGTCTTTAAACCTCCTACTCTTGTAGGAACAAAGAGAGTCTGGGAAAGACAGTAAGACTTTTCTGGTTTTCTAAGAGACCTTCTAGCTGGAGGCTTGCATATAAGATGGAATTTCTGAGCAGGGTTCAATGATAGAATGATGATAGAAAATCAGCTGCAGAGATGGAGTGGAGAGAGAGCTGCCAGTCTTCTTACAGTTGTATTGCCTCTTGTCTTCACTTGTTGAGCCACATCATCTTTAACTCTTTAATTTGATGCATTTCTCAAGCCCAATATAAAAATCTATGGTGCTTAGCGGTTTTTTCCACATGAGCAACAATGGCTGTTTGTCCATTTCATAGTTTTCAGCAGACACACACAAGTATCTGTATCAAGTCCATAAGATCTGTTTTGAACAATAACATATCTTGAAAGACATCCAATCTTGATCTGAAGACTGCACGTATGGCTAATCTTCCATGTCCTTAGGTAAGCTGTTCTAGTGGCTAACTGTCCTGTTACAGATCTGAGCTTTATTTATCATCTGAATTTACTTAGCTTCAGCTTTCAGCCACTGAAATGTATGTCTTTTTCTGCTAGATTAAAAAGACATCTACTAACAGAAATCTCTTCTCCCAGTAGGTACTTGTAGATTATGATGACATCATTTCTTAACCTGGTCTTGGATAAACTAAATGCATTCAGATGCTTAAATCCCAGGTGTGTCTTCCAGAACTCCAGACCTTCTTGTAGCTCTTTTCTGAATCCTTTCCAATTTTTTCAACTTTTCAAATTGGAAATTTAACTTTAATTTCATGTTTCTGTAGCATTTGCTGCTAAACTTTCTCAGGTGTTCTTCAAAGGTGCCACTAAATACAAAGGTATAATCTGTGTATGCATATATACCCCATTCATAAATTGTGTAAGGTTTTCAAACTTTCTTCCCTTACTCTTAGAGTGTAGCACATAAGTTAAGCCTAATGGAATTCTAAAACATTCAAACAGACCCCATATGGTGGACAGAAATTTTCATCCATATAATCTAAATATGTATTTCATTTAATGTAATACAGACAACTGCTTAACTCATCTAGAACACCTTTGATCCAAGGCTGTGTGTCTGATGTAGATTTTCTGTTATTCACTGTAGTCTGTGCATAATCATGGATAATATTTGTTCTTGAACATTACAGAGGTATATGTTAAAGAGGATGACTTTGATTTTGTAATCTATTTCTAGTTATGAAATCTGTTTAGATATGCATTTAGCTCTTCGGAAGTCATTTAGACAGATTTTTGATTAAATGATTTTACATGTATCTGCAGAATGAGTGAAACAGATTGCATCTTCATCTCTTGGAAAAGACTTGAACTTCTTTTTCAATGTGTATTTGGCAGCTTATATGTGTACATCTGCTAAGTGGCTTGGGCTTCATTGTTTTTTCCCAAATCTATTTCATTTACTTTGCTCAGAGGCCATTATATATTTTTTTTCTTTGAGTTAGTCCACTATCTACAATTACGTCATATCTCTTGTAACATTTATGCATCCTACAGGAGTCTCAATGTCTGGCTGTGCACAGGAATTTCATATTTAATCTACTTGTAAACTTGGCAGTAAACTTTTCCATGTCAGAATGATCTGATGTTTTTATGACTTATTGAGCTTAATGTTTATCTGATACAATGATTCTTTGAGCATTTTGACTAATGTTGCCAGTTTTGGGAAATGAGCTAGAAGTCTGTTTACATTTTGCAAAGCAGAATGTTTAATGTTTTACTTAAATTTAAAATAATTTTTCACTCATTATCTCACTCTCTGGCGTGGTTCATGACCGTGAAGGCAGGACACCCCCTCCAAACCAACTGTATGTTCTATAATTAAGTTCCATCAACCCAGTAAAAATGTGAATGTCTGAGGCACAGTAAGTCTCACAGCAAGTTCTGCTGAGCACTCCTGTCTATCTTATCTTATGCAGACAAGCTGGACTTAATGATAAATGGTTACATACCTCCAAAGACCACAAAATATTCTGGTTGCTCCCAGTCCCAGGAGACTAATCAATTACTACAGGTCAGTTTGTGCATCAGATCTAAGCCAAAGATAATACAGCTAGCCAATCCTATAGTAAATCAACTAAGGATTTATTAACGATGGAAAAGAAGAGAGTTATGTACAGGTTAAACCAGGTTACCACTATAAATCGATACCATATGATGGAGATGTGAAATGTTTGGACCTGTTTGGCCAGAAAGTGTATTTTTCAGTGTCTTTTCAGTTCTGGGTAGCAAATTAACAGGCTTTATTAGCCATATATGACTACCAGAATTATGTGAAGTTAAACTCCTTTACTGATCCTGTCCTGGGCTCTCACAAAGACCAGTATATGGCCACAATCAGTTAGAGCCAAACTGGTGGTGAAAGCATCTTTACAGTCTGCTTGGATGAGGCAGACACAGTGGCACATTCAGTTTCCGCTGCCATGGTAATCGAAAGGCCTTCCTAGCTGCTGTCGTCCAGCTTTCCTAACGAGGTTCAAGCTACTGTAGAGGACCTCCCTTTTGAGGGATGAAGCTGTTTGTCAAAAAGATGGATGCATGCCTTCATACACTGAAAAATTCTTGGGTGATTCTTCAATCCCTAGGGATTTACGTGTCAGCCTACAAAAGAATGTATAGCCCTGGTCATTGTCATATGCATCTCAGTACTCATCACAGAGGTCATTGGAGCCCCCCAAAATGAGATTGATGATCCCTAAGTAGAAATGATCAGAACTGCATCCAACTTCTTTTTTAGCCTTTAACATCAAAGTAGCAGTTTTGATGGATTGATCAAAGCACCAATAGATAACTCTCCTTGCTACGTAACACTGGAAGATCCCATTCCTTCTTCTGGAGACAGTCTTAACTGGTTCTCCAGTACCTGGGAATGGATAACCTCCAATAAGTTGGTGCTGGAAATTATCCAGAATGGACGTGCCATCCCCTTCTCCTCCCTTCCCTGACCCAAACACTCTTCCCTATCCCTCTTCATGGGCCCTTCTTCTCAGGGTACTGTGTCAAGATGCAAACCATTTCCTCAGTGTAGGAGCTGTAGAATTTGTGTCCCTACAGCTCATAGGCAAAGGCTTCTCCTTTTGCTGCTACTTGACACCAAAGAAGAAAGGTAGGTTGGAGACCTATGCTGGCCCTCAGAGTACTCAACAGATATGTTTAAGCACAGAAATTCATGATGATCACCCTAACAACAATCATTCCAGCGCTAGAGGAAGGTGACTGGTTTTCAGCCCTTGACCTTCAACATACATATTTTCCACAAGAGCAAGTCACAGGTGTTACCCTAGATTCATGCTTTGCCAGGATCACTGCCAATACAGAATAGGTCTTTCACTGGCCCCCAAAGTATTCAAGGTAGGATTTAAGGGGCTTTGAGCTTCTCACTTTCAGGGATGTCCCCTGGTCTGGGGCCCTGCCTTCCTCTCCACAGCAGTCAGCCTAGTGACGGGTTGGTATTTGGGCATCCTGGCCCCTGGGCCGCTCAACAGACCCACCAGCCATGTGGGGCCAGTGCCAGTGCTGAGAGAACCAGGGTCCTGGGGCCAGAGGCTGTGGTGCTCTCACTTTGCTCCTGAGCTGCAGGGGCTGGGTAGCAGGAAGGGCTCTGGTGGTGGGCCAGCCTGAGCTGCAGTGGCCTGGCCAGAGCTGTGCCAGCCTGAGTGGAGACAGATTAGGTGGGGGGCACCGGGTCTCCCCTTTAGGTTGGGGCTCCAGCCCCTAAAGCCTTTGCCTTAATTCAGTCCTGCAGGTATTCTTCAAGGGCCTTTTGGTAGGGTCCTAGAGCTGAGTTGCAGCCTGAGCCTGAATGCCTACACCACAGTTGAACAGCCCTGCAGCCTGAGCCCCATGAGCCTGTGTCAGCTGGCATGTACTAACAGTAGGTATCTAACTGCAGTGTAGACATACCCATATGCATCTAATCTGGCAGATTACTAGACAAGTACACTGATAACCCATAAGGGTTTACCTAATATTAAAAAGGATACTGATGAAGTGTGATTTTCTTCTATGAAAGCTCATGCAATATATAAATTTCTTGGTTTTTAAAGTGCCACAGAACTCCTTGTTTGTTTTGCTGAACTAGACTGACATGGCTGTCCCTTTGGAACTGCCCAATTCCTGTTCACTCTTTAATCCCAATTGGTAGGAGCAGTCTTCAAGAGGGTCACAGAAGGCAGTCAGGGGAATTGCAAGATATTAAAAGTTTTATTATAATCTAGAGCAAAGAAAATCCTATTTCTTAAATGCCATTATTCTTCAAAGCCAAGTATTCTCAGTCAGTTTCTCAATACATATACAAAAATAAATTATATAGGTTTATCATTGTTATCATTGATGCTTTTTTGCTCTTTTATAGTAAATGTAAGAGGGGAGAGGTTGTGAAAATTTGTGGTGCTCAGTAAGCAGTTTCTGACCTGAAAAGGTTGAGAAATATTGCTATGCAGTACCAGGAGCAGAGGTAGCAGGATATGGAGAGGAAAGTCATTGTCCTTTCCTTCCTGGCTATCAGTTACTTTAACTGCTGCCACCTAAAGGGAGTTTACCCAGGTCCCACTCTTCTATTGCTCCTTTCTTGGGACTGTCTTTTATGGTCCCCCTTTCAGCTGCCTTCCTGAAAAACTAACTGGAGCTTTGCTGTGGGCCCTCTTTCCAGGCCATTCTAGCCTACCTCTGACAGGGGAGTCCTCTGCAGCCTCATTCATGGCTGTGGCTGCTGACTGGGACCTCTTAGCTGTTTATATGCTGTCCAATCTCAATGGTTTACTTTTGATAGTTTCTGTCCTGCCTGCTTCCTCTATCCCTGACCTGGGCATAATACCTAAAGTCATAGAATCATAGGGTTGGAAGGGACCTCATAGGTCATCTAGTCCAACCCCCTGCCGAAGGTAGGACCACTCCCACTAAACCATCCCAATCATGGTTTTGTCCAGCCGGGCCTTAAACACCTCCAAAGATGGAGACTCCACCACCTTCCTAGGCAGCTCATTCCAATGCTTCACCACTCTCCTAGTAAAAAAGTTTTTCCTAATATCCAGCCTTGATCTCCCTAACTGTAACTTGAGACCATTGCTCCTCGTTCTGTCCTCCGTTACTACCAAGAATAGTTGAGCTCCATCTGCCTTGGAGCATCCCTTCGAATAGTTGAAGGTTGCTATCAAATCTCCCCTCAATCTTCTCTTTTGCAGACTAAATAAGCCTAATGCTTTCAGTCTTTTTCCTCATAGGGCTTGTGCTCCAGCCCTTTTATCATTTTGGTTGCCCTCCACTGGACTCTCTCTAGCATGTCCCTGTCCTTTTTGTAGTGGGGTGCCCAAAACTGAACACAGTATTCTAGATGTGGCCTCACCAGTGCAGAATAGAGGGGAATGATCACATCCCTTGATCTGCTGGTAATACTTCTTTTGATGCAGCCCAGTATGCCATTGGCCTTTTTGGCCGCAAGAGCACACTGCTGACTTATATCCAGCTTCCCATCCACTGTGACCCCCAGGTCCTTTTCTATAGTGCTGCTACTTAGCTGAATGTTCCCCAGCCTGTAGCAGTGCATGGGGTTTTTCCATCCCAAGTGTAGGATTTTACACTTGTCCTTATTGAACCTCATAAGATTTCTATTGGCCCACTGTTCCAATTTATCTAAGTCTCCCTGAATCCTGTCCTTGCCCTCGAATGTGTCTACTGTTTCCCCCCAGCTTGGTGTCATCTGCGAACTTATTGAGAGTGCAGTCTATTCCATCATCCAGATCATTGACGAAAATGTTGAACAGAACCGGCCCCAGGACTGACCCCTGGGGCACACCACTCGTGACTGCTTGCCAGCTAGACATGGATCCATTGATTCCTACACGCTGAAACTGTTGATCTAGCCAGTTTTCTATCCACCCTATAGTCTACCTATCCAACCCATTCTTCCTTAATTTGCCAGTGAGAATGCTGCGGGAAACTGTATCAAAAGCCTTGCTAAAGTTGAGGTATATCACATCAACAGTTCTTCCTGCATCCAGAAAACCAGTCATCTGATCATAGAAGGAAATGAGATTGGTCAGGCATGATTTACCCTTGGTAAATCCATGCTGACTGTTCCTGATCACGTTATTTTCCTCTAAGTGATTGAGGATGGATTCTTTGAGAATCTGCTCCATAATTTTTTGAGGGATTGAGGTGAGGCTGACTGGTCTGTAATTCCCCGGATCCTCCTTTTTCCCTTTCTTGAAAATAGGTACTATATTTCCTTTTTTCCAATCCTCTGGCACCTCCCCCCATTCACCATGAGTTTTGAAAGATAATGGCCAGCGGTGCTGCTATCTCATTGGCCAATTCCCTTAGCACCCTTGGATGCAGTTCGTTTGGCCCCATGGACTTGTGCACATCCAGCTTCTTTAAGCAGTCCCTAACCTGACCTTCCGTCACCAAGGGCCTCTTTTCTCCTCTTGAGTCTGCCATACCCATGGTAGTGGGCTGAGAGCTGACTCTGCCTGTGAAAACTGAAGCAAAAAAAGCATTGAGCAGTTCAGCTTTTCCCTCATCCTCTGTCACAAGGATGCCTGCCCCATTCAGCAAGGGACCTACAGCATCCCTGATCCTCTTCTTGTTATTAGCATACTTGTAGAACATCTTCTTGTTATCCCTTACATCCCTCACTAGCCGCAACTCCATTTGTCCTTTGGCTTTTCTGATTTTATCCCTGCAGTCCCTAGCAATATCTTTATATGCCTCCTTGGTCATCTGACCAAGCTTCCTTTTTATGTTTAAACTCAGAGCAGAGTTCTCAGCTAAGACATTCTGGCTGCCTCACATGTTTGGTGTTCTTTCTCCTAATTGGAATGGCAACTTCCTGTGCCCTTAGCAGTGTTTCTTTAAAATATAACCAACTCTCTTGGACTCCTTTCCCCTTCAGATTAGCTTCCCAAGGGATCCTGCCCATCAGTTCCCTGAGGGAGCCAAAATCTGCTTTCTTGAAGTCCAGGGTTTGTGTTTGGCTTCTTTCCTTCCTTCCTTTAATCAGCATCCTGAACTGAAGCATGTCATGGTCACTACTGCCTAGCTTGCCATTTACCTCTACCTCCCTGATCAACTCTTCCCTGTTTGTGAGCAGCGGGTCAAGAGATGCAAGGCCCCTAGTTGGTTCCTCTAGCATTTGTACTAGAAAGTTGTCCCCAACACTCTCTAAAAACTTCCTGGATTGCCCATGCACTGCTGTATTGGCCTCCCAGCAGATGTTAGGGTAATTGAAGTCCCCCATGAGCACCAGGGCCTGTGGCCTAGAAGCTTCCGCTGGTTGTCCATAGAACACCTCATCCACCTCCTGCTTCTGGTCTGGTGGTCTATAGCAGACACCCACCACAACATCCCCCTTGTTGCTTTCCCCTCTCAATGTAACCCACAGACTTTCTACTGGCACGCTTCGACTTCCATAATGGAGCTCTGAGCAGTCATGGAGCTCTTTTACATATAGTGCTACTCCTCCCCCTCTTCTTCCCTGCCTGTCTTTCCTGAACAGTTTATACCCATCCATGGCAGAGCTCCAGTCATGCTGACTATCCCACCACGTCTCTGTTATTCCAGTGATATCATAGTTTCTTGTCTCTGCTAGTACTACCAATTCTTCCTACTTATTATCCAGACTCCTTGCATTAGTGTATAGGCACTTAACATACCCGGCCGATTTCCCTACTTTGTCATTTTGATTTTCAATTCTATTACATATACCTCCTTGCATTTTTTCTAGGAGTTGTCCTTCTCCACTCTTCTCACATATTGGGGCTTCAGTGGAACATTTAAGACAT